>CAUYPK010047726.1:0-16965 GCA_963574355.1 Loris lydekkerianus
TCCCCCCCCCCCCCCCCCCCCCCCGGTCCCTGGCTGTCTGAAAGCCGTTTATTGGTAGCGTCCTGGCTCCTTACCTGGCCTTGCAGCCCTATGGGATCTCTCCTCACCCTGGTGCCCTGGCCATGGACACTGTCCTCATGTGTCCCCAGCTGGCTGTCAGGGAAGGCAGCTGGCTCCTGTTCTTTGCTCTTTTCTGTGTTCCTTGGACTAATGTGATTATGTGGGCAAAGCAGAGGCTGTATCCGGCAGCCTTGGGAGGCAGAGGCCAAGGCTGCTCGGCCCACAAAGTTGGCGCTGTTTTTTTAGTTTTGCATCAATACTTTAAGGAAATTGTTTGTCAAAACCCAGTTTGCCTGCAAATGGGCCAGCTTCTCATGCCTGATTTCTACCCATTGGCATCTGCAGAGCTGCCCACTGCTGCTCCCTTGGCCCCCAGCCCACCACAGAAGATGTGGGATGCCTGGGTTTCTCCCTTAACATCAGGGTGATGCTTTTGAACTTCTCCAAGGAATGAGATACTGAAGTCTTCACTGCCAGGATAAACCCCAGTACAAAAAGCCTGGGCCACTTAGGTCATCAGAAAACCGGCTGAGATCTACAGAGAGGCCCCAGGGTCTTTGTACAGACAACTCCTGCCAGGAAAGCTCTCCTTATCTCCTTTCAACTTGCTTCCTCTGTCCCTCTCAGATGTCATGTCAGAGACCTCGGACCTTGGTGCTAAGACAGTCTTCCTTTGCTCTCTCTCCCTATATCTTGATTTTCTTTTCCACACATTTATAGTTACTTGACACATTCATGATATAGTGATGTCATCTGTCTCCTTCACTAAGACATAAGCCACCTCTGGAAGGTCATCCATTGGTGGTGTATGGGGATGTCCCTGGTTGTCCTGTGGGTGCTCATGGCAGAGTGGGTGGGGGACAGGTATGCAGCTCAGCTCCCTGCAGTGCCCAGGATCCAGCCCACACATCCACAGGGTGCCACGTCCACAGCACCAGCCTCAGCTGGAAACTTGGCAGAAATGCAGAATGCTGGGCCCACCTCCTGAGTCAGAGATACACCTATGACACACAGGATGGCCCTAAATGTCCACAGTGCTGGGAGCCCTGTGCTCAAGGCCACCTTATCTGGCCTGAGCCAGAACTAGCTCAGATGGAAGTCCAGCCAGTCCCTCAAGAGATGCTCCAGCTGATCTGGACACCTCCCTTCATAAAGAAGCCGGATAGTGTGAAGCTGGTCACACTACTGTGCGTGCACCACCTCAGCAGAGCTTCCCATCCCTCAGGACACAGGGACCCTGAACATTCTGCCTAACCTGATGCCCACCTCCAAAATGGCATACCATGGTCACTTCTGCCCTCAGTCAAGAACACTGAGACTAGGTGTATACCTGGCCTGAGGGCTGCAGGTTTGGGGTCTGTAGAGGCGTAGGATGTAGCAGGGACAGAGGTGGGGCCTCTTTCTTCCCATCCCTGCCCAATCTGGCCTTAGCACCTGAGAGCTAGGAGGTTTCCAGGGTCTTCACAGACAAGCCCCCGGTGCCATACACCAACCCTTACTGGTAGGCACAGGGGAAGGACCATCCTCTGCCCTCTGAGCCTTGGCCCCTCCCCACGTGCAGGGAGGAGAGGTCAGGACAGCTGCAGCATCAAGGTGAAAGGAGTCTTTATGGTGGCAGACTGGTCACCTCCTTGCATTGAACCTGAGGTAGCTCAAGTCTCATGCTCGCAGTCCAGACTGGCAGCTGGGATGGGGGACGCAGGATCCTCTCTTCCTGGCAGGGCAGAGGGCCTAGAGCTGGTGGCCAGGATGGTCTGATGATGCTGTGGGTCGGGAAACAGCCAATGCTGTTTTTTCTGGGCCCCCAAAACACATGGGAGGGAACTGGCGCTCCTCATCCCCGCCCCACACTAATAACTTCTGCACAAGAAACGCAAACAAGAGACAAAGGAAGCCCGACACACTGTTATTATAGTTGATTCAGTCGCGAGGCATGGGTGCCGCCTTGCCATTTTCTGCTTTGTCTACAGATCGGGGGGGGGGGGGATCTGGTTGACTCTGTCCAGCTGTTTCTGTGATAAGACCCTCCATGGAGGGCTCCTGAGGGAGGCTGCCCGCTCCCTAGGCAGGGACCTGAGCCCAAGTCCTGAGTTGACTCTCCAGCCTGCCCCTGACCCATCCTACCCCATAACGGTACCTGCTTGGATTCTGGGCAAAGCTGCTGGGCCTGTGTCCAGGGCCTGGGCCTGACTGTAGTCCTTCTTGCCTGTGACCTGCCCACCCCTGGCCAAGAGTGTCAGGCAAATGCTAGGGGCAAGGCATTCAGATAAATGCAGCTTGAAGTTTTGTGCTTAGAATTTTTTTTTTTTAAAGAGAAACCTTTTTGTGCTATTTGGGCACAATCCTGTCCAACCCCAGCGGCTGATTCTGGTCACTGCCTGTAGGTTAAATGTTGGCAGCCACCTGCACCCTCTCCTCTGTCCGCCATCTCTGCTGTCATGTCTTGGCCTTTGTACGTAATCCACCATCACTTGCACTAGGTCTTCTCATGAGTTAGGGCTGGGTCTCTGCCCCTAGGTCCTTGGACTTTGGGGCTGGAGCGTTCTCTGGGATGGGCTCTTCTGGGCACTGCAAGTGCTAAGTAGTGCCCCTGCCTCCACCCACCCCACAGCAGGAGCACACCATCATGACAACCACAGATGTCCGCAGGCATGGCCCGGTGTCCTCTGGTTGGCAGAATCCACCTCCAGTTGATAACCACAGGCAGTAAAAGAGACCTCAGAGGAGGCCGCCTCTGTGCTCCTGCAGGCACTGGACAATCCCACAGAGCCACAAAGATGGATAATGCCTCCCAGGCTGATGCTATCCCATCTGGCAGGACTTGTGATATCTAGTTAAAGCAGGTGCCAGTCCGTGCCTGCAGGCAGTGACAAATCCATAGCCTTCCTCAAGTGGAAGCTCTTTTTACCAAGTGACAGTGGTAAGAGCTACTCGGCAGCCTCAGAAGACCCTGCTCTGGGCCAGACTTGGCCACTGTTGGGCAGGTGGCCTGAGGTGTGGCCTTGCTTCTCCGCCTGTCAGATGAGCAAGCTGACCACCCTGCTTCTTTTCACCCTAATGTGGAGCAGTGCTGATTTCCTCATTAAAAATGGGGAAAGCAGACCAAAACCAGTCTGAAAGACACCCGGTGGCCCACTGTAGCTGACAAAGTCTGCCGTTTCCCCTACAGCTCCTGTAGGACAAGGAAGCACAATCCTGTAGGCTGTGGCCCTGCTACACCAGCTTAGCCTCCTCCTAGACCACTTAAGGTCTCAGTATCCTCAGCAGAGCTGGAAGTGGCTTTCCTGGGGCTGGTGGAACCCTAATGAGAGAAGGGCAACCAGGCCAGCCACAGACCTGCAAACACAATGCATGGCAAGCAGCATACAGCCCTGCAAACACAATGCATGGCAAGCAGCATGTAGAGGACTGGAGAGACTGACATTGCTGGGCTGAGGTACCCAGGTGAATCTGCACAGGTCCCACAATTTCTAGCTGTGGCCCCGTGGGCCTGCAGACTAGTGGAGTGGGTATTTGGGGTCCTTCCACACCATGGAGCTCCTTGGTGGCTTGGAGGTGCCCTTATGGGAATGACATGGTCTTGGAAGCTTCTCTGGGGAGAAGGGGAAGAGGCAGCTTGGGATCCTCAGGCCAAGGTTAGCAGGCTTGCTGATGCCCCTAGGGCCACCCTGGAAAGCCAACAGCAGATGGAAGGGCGAGACCTCACTTCTTACTTCTGGCAGAGGTAGATTAAGGGGCACAAAGCAGGGACCCCCAAGCAGACTGCACTCTGCCCCCACATGGGGCTACCTGGGATTTGTGTGCAGATTCCATACCCTCCTCTGGCAGGGTTCTAGGCTTCACAACAGGCCAAAGAGGAGAACCTTCTGGTTCTCAGGCATGGTTTTAGGGTGAAATGGCAGACAGAGTTGGGAAAACACTGCATTTTAGACAGTGATGCTTTTACACCTACTGGGCCAGATGTAGGACAGGGTCAGGCTACATGAGGGTCAGAGATGGGTTCCCAGTAAAAGATTCAGAAGCTCCTAGAAATGAGCCTGATACTCCCAACAGCAACAGTAGGGATCCTTGAAGTGGAAGGTTATAGGGGAGAGGCTGGGGCACATGTTCAGGCCCCCAAGAAGTAGGGGTTGGGGAGAGTGAATTCTGGTTTATTTCCTGAAACTTCTAACAACTCTCAGAGGCCAGGGCTATCCTGAAGGTTACTTTTTCCTGAGCCTGGTAAGGTTGAACTGGCTGCAAAAGGCCAGCTAGCCAGGGATGCTGACCCCTCAGTAAGTCATTAGCTGGGCCTGGAACTCTCCATCTGGCTAGAGTGATGGAGGGGAGGCCCTGCTGAGCCCAGGCCATGGGGAAGATGGGGACTTCTCCATGCTGGGGGGTTTCACTGGTTCCCCCGTGGCATGATCATCTGAGCACAGGAAGGGAACCCAGGATTCTAGAAAGGAATGTACCTGGGCCCTAATGCCCAGTGCTGAGCATATGAGAGAGGATGTGGGAACAGCTGGTCACAAAGAGACCCTAACAGAGCTGGGCGGCTGGGACTTGAGGTGAGTGTAGCCTACCAGAGCACTCAGCCCAGGCTGCCAGGCTGGGCTCCCTCCTGTTGCACCACAGGTGGCTTTGAGCCAGGCAGAGCAAAATCCCAAAGGAAGGTGTTTCACCCAACTCTCATTTCCCAAGACACACTGGTCAAGGTTACTGGGACAACAGGCCAGGCTAAGGGGAGGTTGCCACGGAACTGGAGCCCAGGGCTTCCCTTGCCCACGCCCAGCTGTTTGTCTCCTGCTCTCCTACCCCCTAGGGCAGTGACTGGTTTCACCACGTGTTGTGCTTGGTGGCACATAGCACCTCAGGGCCCCAGCCCCATGGCCAGAGGGACCTGTTTTCCTCAGGAGACTCTGGGCATGTCTGGAGCAGAGCACCAATTGCAAGAAGCCCTGGCTATGCTCATGTACCTCAGAAAACCAAGATGCTCACCTGGCTTGGTGGTTCTAGCCTCCTCCCTGTTCCAAGGGGGCTGCACCAGAAGGAGAGATGATGGCACCCCTGAGGGTTTAGGAAAAGTCCGTGCTCTGCAGCACACCCTGGCATAGCAGAAGGGACAGAGCACAGACTATATGGCTGTGAATGGGCATCCCATATTGGGGAGGTCTCTTCAGAAACCACATGCAGTGCTCCACTGCAGCAATGCAAACCTCTAATAAACCTCAGGATGCTCTCAGGGCTTGGGGGGAGGTTGGCGGTGGGGTCTGGTCTTAGTAACAGGGTCAGGCAGTGGATGTGGGCCTTGGAGCCTCTTAACCAGTTCCCATGGTGTGGACAGTGCTGCTCCTGCCCTGGGTGCAGCTTCACAAATGCCCCTGTCCTGATCTGCAGGCTAGGGGTACACAGCTACCCAGCCTAGCCCAGGCCCACCTCCCCAAGTTACAAGATCCCTTGCCCAAGGTTCACAGCCATGCAGCTTTGGTAAATACTTTTAAGTATTTCAAAAAGGAGCAGTGCCCTGAGGCCTGGGGTGTGGGGCTGGGGTGCAGCCTGGTCCAAGGTCCCTGTGCGCGGGCAGCAGCAGCAGGGGCACGGCACTCGCTGTCTTGTGGATGTGGCCTGGGTCTGGCCAGGCCTCCTGGTGGAGTGGCAGTGACGAGGACTAGCACTGTTACCACTTGAGGAAGACCATGCCAGCCAGGGCGGCATAACCCAGCACCAGAAAGAGGACCTTGAGTAGACGGTCACTTTTCTCCTCTAGCTCCTTGGCCAGGATCTCAAAGAAGGTGACAAAGAGGAAGGTGCCGCCTGCCAGGCCCTGTAGCAGCACAGAGGCCACACTGCTGGGTATGCCCTGGCTGCTCTCGATGCCTAGGCCCACACTCACACCCAGGGGGATTGTGATGCTCACAGCCATCGCCAGCTTGGCTGCGTCCCTCAGCGGCATGGCACTCCTGGCCATGCTGATACCCAGGGCCACTGCCACCAGCGTCTCGTGGACAGCCACACCTAAGAACAGGCTCACAACCTTCCCGCCCTCTTCCTGCAGGCCCAGGGCCAAGCCTTCAAAGACCGAATGGGCTGACAGGGCAAAAGCCAGGCTGAGCAGGCGCACAGGGCTGGGGCGCGCCAGGCCCTGCACGCTCAGGCTGTGGCCATGGCCATGGGGTTCCACATAGAGCGCATGGCCACGTGCAGCCCCCATGAAGGGGCTCTCGTACTCTGAGTCGCTGCCCACGTCTGAACCAGCATTGAAGGTCTCCAGGTCGATGAAGGATGGCCTCTCCTTACGGAAGGTCAGCACCAGCTGCTCCAGGAGGACCGTCAGGAAGAAGCCCAGCATCATGAGTGTTTCCGCCAGTGGGTAGTCGGTGCTAATGTGCCCAAGGCTCAGAACTTTCTGGAGCTGGAGCAGAGGACATGCGCAGGACAGAGAGACACATTCACCATTTGATCAGAAAAACATAGAAATACCTGAGTCACATAGAGGTTAAAAAAGGGGGGGAGGGAGTGCTCACCTGAGATGGATTAAAAAAAAGACCATTCATCATAAGGAATTATGAGGTCTCGAGTTACAACAACCAAACACTTTTAAGGTACTATGGTGAACTGGGGCTCCCCAAAGAACCTTAGGGTGAGACCTACTTGGAATAACTGCAGATGTAATTAAAGTGTTACAGACCATATTGTGTCCTCTCCAAACTCATATGTTGAGGTCTTTCAACATGCAGTAGCTCAAGATTTGAAGATAAAGTCTTTTTTTTTTTTTTTTTTTTTGAGACAGTCTCACATTCTTGCCCTGCCCTGGTAGAGTGCCATGCCGTCATAGCTCACAGCAACCTCAAACTCTTGGACTCAAGCAATCCTCTTGCTTCAGCTTCCCAAGTAGCTGGACTATAGGCGCCCGCCACAATGCCCAAGTATTTTTTTTGGAGACCGGGTAGAGTTAGTCTTTAAAGAGGCAGTTAAGTGAAGATGAAGTAACTGGGGCAAGGCCCTAATATAAGACTTGTTTTTTTTTTTTTTTTTTGAGAAACAGGGTCTCTCTCTGTCACTCAGGCTAGAGTGCAGTGCCATCATAATAGCTCACTGTAGCCTTAAAGTCTCAGGCTCAAGTGACCCTACTATCTTAATCTCCCAAGTAGCTGGGACCACAGATGTGTACCACCACTGTGGTTAATTTTAAATTTTTTTATAGAGACAGGGTCTGGTTTGTTGTCCAATCCGGTCTCTAACTCCTGGCTTCAAGCAATCATCCTGCCTTGGCTTCCGAAAGTGCTGGCATCACAGGCGTGATTCACGTAGGACAGATTTTCTAATAACAAAAGGAAGAAGTGGGGCGCAGTGGCTCACGGCTAAATCCTAGCACTCTGGGAGGCTGAGGCAAGTGGATTGCTTGAACTCATGAGTTATCGAGACCAGCCTAAGCAAAGGCGAGACCTCGTCTCTACGAAAAATAGAAAAACTGGCTCAGCGACTGCAGCACAGGGGGTATAGCACCAGCCACATACACCAAAGTTAGTGGGCTCTAACCCAGTCCAGGCCAGCTAACCAACAATGACAACTGCAACAACAAAACAATAGCCAGGTGTTGTGGCGGGTGCCTGTAGTTCCCTTGCATCAGAGGCTGATGCAAGAGAATTACTTGAGTCCAAGAGTTTGAGGTTGCTGTGAGCTGTGATGCCATAGCACTCTACCCAGGGCGACATAGTGAGACTCTGTCTCAAAAAAAAAAAGAAAGAAAAGAAAAACTGAGGCAAGAGGATTGCTCAAGCCCGAGTTGGAGGTTGCTGTGAGCTGTGACACCACCACACTCCACCCAAGGTGACAGCTTAAGACTGTCTTAAAAAAAAAAAGGAAAGAGACACCATGGACAATTATGTGAAGAGGCAACAAAGAGAGAGGTTTCAAAAGGAACCGGCTTTGTCAGCTCCTTAATTTTGGGACTCCTGGCCTCCAGAACTGTGAAAATATATTTTGACTGTTTAAACCACCCATATGTGACATTTTACTATACTAGATAAGGTCAAGACCTTAAGATGAGGTCACCCTGGATTCCCAGTGACAGGTACCCTCACAAGAGGCAGAAAAGGAAACATCAGATACCAGAGAGAAGGCCCTGTGAGGATGGAGGCAGAGGCTGGGGTGATGCGCCTACAGGCCAAGCGATGCCAAGGATGCCGGCCACTCTCAGAAGCCAGGAGAGAGGCACAGGATGGATTCTCCTTCATGGCCCCCCAAAGATCCTGAAGGAACCAGCTCTGCTGACACCTGATGCCTGTGTGGGGCTTGCTGGCCCTGGGTGACATGCTGGGAATGAATGTATACGAGGCTCACTGGCACAGAACTTCTCAGGCGATGGAACTGTTTTGAGTTTATACTGTCTGACACAGAAGCTGCCGGCCACATGTGGCCAATAAGAACCTGAAATATGGCTGATGCACCCAAGGATCAGAATATTGGGTTTTATCGATTTTAATTCACTGAAAGCTGAACAGCGGGCATGGGGTGCAGCGCTATGGTAAATGTATGCCACCCAGCGAGGTAAGGGGAGTTCTCTCAGGGCCTAGGTTCATTCTTCCTGGGTCTGTAAGTTGTTTGCAGACTCCAAGCTCTTTCCAGCCTTGGGACTGGGACATTTCTCCCTCAGCTTTACACCCTTTGGGTTCAGCTTATATATAAAATTTCAAGTACTGTCCCTAACCCAGGTACCCTGCAGTGGATTCTTACCATTTAACCTGGCCTCTGCATCCTCTCACACCAGAAACTGGGCTTATTTACCCTGACACAGATTCATTCTCTGCCTCCTTCCAGATCCTCAAGGGGGTGGATCCAGATGTCTTCACCTCGGACTACCTCCCTCTGGGATGGCTGGATACACCCTACATGACTTTGTGCCTGAACCCATACCCTGCACAGACTGGACAGATTTACCCAAATGACCCCCTCTCTGTCACAGCCAGACCACTCAGAGCTGGCACCTGCTGACCCCAAATCCGCCAATGAGAACTCCCCTCCGGGAAACCTGTTTGGGTAATGCCCACTTCCCTGAGTGCACTCACATGCTCTCCCTCACTTCCTCTACCCACTAGCTGAGCTGGCATGGCCTGCAGACCTGCTGTCCTCCCTCTGGGGTTGTAAACGATAACACTGCCCTTGCTGCTCCATGGGTTTTATTGTGTTATCTCTTGTCTTGCCTGACTGACACACCCAAATCTAACTGTCCTGGTCAGGACTCTCCTGAGAGGGATTACCTTGGTAAGAAGAAACTGGACTCGGGTCAGACAAGAGTATCTGGGTATCTGCATGATAAACAAGCTTCCTGTGAGAGGACTACCTGGTTACAGGTCTCACTTAAGTACTAGGCCTTTAACCAGGATAAAGAAATATCCCAAAGGGACACCATAAAGAGCCATGGCCACCTCCCCTGGGGCACCATCAGGGCAGGGCATGGCCCTAAGGTTCTCACCCTCTCATCAGGGTGAGAGCATAGAGCCACTCCCAGGAGAAAGACCCCAGGACCAAACTAGAGGAAAATCACAACACACTCCAACACTTATACCACCTGCTTCTTCCCATCACAGACTTCCTTATTATCTGTAAGCATGTGAGCACACACACACATACTTCCTTACAACCTGTAAATACACACATGCATACAAATACACACGCAGAGAGAGAACACACACAGACACACATGTAATGGTTCTCAACTGGGGTGATTCTGTGCCCTCAGGGGACACTTGACAATGCTTACATTTTTGGTTTTCATGACTAGCCTGGGGGCAAGGTGCTGACATTCAAGGCCAGATCATTCTCTGGGCTGGAGACATCCTGGGCCCTGCAAGGTGCTGAGCTGTGTCCTTGTTCCTACCAACTCTATAGCCAGAGCTCCCCAGTTTTGACAACCAAAGTATCTCTAGACATGGCCTGGGGTCCCCTGGAGACAAGATCACCCCTGGATGAGACCCCGACTGCAGTGGAAGGCTGTGTTTCTATACAGAAGTCATTTTATTTGTTCACTAAACAGCTACTAGAGGTCTCCCATGTGCCTCACCTGGGGACACCCAGCTCACAAGGAACTCCAGCTATGCCCAAAGAGACATCACCAGTAAAGATGAGACTGACACACAAAGAGCTGTGAGCTGGGTGCTGAAGACTGTCTGTGAGGCTGTGGGGTCTAGAGGAGGGACACATCCCTAGGCTGGTGAGCCTGAGGGCAGGTACAGGGAGACAGTTTGGGGAATCCTGAGAAGGCTCCAACCTGCAATGGTCCAACCACAGGTTGCAATGGAAGGCTCCAACCACAGGTTGCAATGGTCCAACCTGTGGTTGGAGGAGGACTAGAGATGAAAAATGGGTATGTGAGAAAAGGGGGGCTGGATGTGACACAACCACATTAGGGACAACTAAGTATTTTAATTTTTTGTAGAGACAGGGTCTCACTATGTTGCCCAGCCTGGTTTGGAGCTCCTGGGTTCAAGCCATCTTTCTGCCTTGGCTTCCCAAGTAGCTGGAACTACAGGCCTGAGCCATTGTGCCCAGCACAACTGAGATTTTTATCCTTCTTGGTGCCAATTGTTAGTTTTCAATGGTGCATAACAAACGAACACAGACGTAGAGGCACCAAACAACTGAATGCATCTTATCAATTCTGAATGTCAGAAATCTAGGGACAAGTTAGCTGGGTCTTCTGCTCAGGGTCTCACTGGGCTGAAACCTCATCTGAGGCCTGGTGTCCTCTTCAAAGCTTACAGGGGACTGGCAGAATCCACCTCCTCTGAGGTCCCCGTATCCCTGCTGACTGTTGACAGGAGATGGCTCACAGAACCTAGAAGCCACCTGGGATTCTTGTCCCACGTCTCCTCTCTTGTACACCACAGCTTTTTGCTTCTACAGGGCCAGGAGGGTGACAGGCTCACCTGATTAGGCCAGGCCCTCACAGACACTCTCCCTTTAGACTTACTTGATCTCAAATCATTTGACATCATCACAGCTGCAAAATCCTTTCTGTTGCACGATACAATTGCCATTGTGGTCCAAGTCCTGTCCACATTTAAGGAAAGGAACAATCCAGGGCATGCACACAAAGGGATGGAAGCATTAGACCATCCTAAATTGTACCTGCCATACTAACAGGCTCCAAGGAATAAATCCCAGACAACAGCACTTCTCTTCCTTTCTGGAAATGTGGCATGAGGAAAAACAGAGGAGAGGGCTGGTAAACTCAGGACTTCTGCACTTTCTGGGGTAGAGGAAGCAAAGGAGGTCCTCACATCTTGACCAAGCATGTGGGCCAACTCAGACCCAACCACCGTATCTGGTGTTGGCCCAGAGACAGGAAGCAACTCACCTGGGGTCCCCAGCAAATATGACAATGGCCCATCTGGCTGTGGCCTTATAAGAACTCCTGATTTTTGAAGAGATTGAGGACCAAGTCATTTTAGGAGTTGGGATGGACAGACTGAAAGATGGGCCCCAGTGATCCCTGCAGGGTCCTCACCCCTTGAGTGGGGGAGGGACCTGGAACTTCCTTCCAATCAGCAGAATATTAGGACAGAGGTAAAGGGACACTTCTATCACTATGGTACATGAATTTGCAACGTCTGTCTTATAGATAGCTCTATTGTCTCTTCTGCTTTCAGATGAAGCAACTAACCACATGAGGGAGGCTCACACAGCAAGGCACCAAGGGCTGCCCCTGGCCAACAGCCAGTGAGAAACAGAGAGGCCCATGGTCTGAGAACCAGCAAAAAACTGAATCAGCTTTAAAACCACATGAGGTTGGAAGCCAACTCATCCCCAGTCAAACATTAAGATGAGACCACAGCCTAGGACAGTGGTTCTCAACCTGTGGGTCGTGAAATGTATTAAAGGGCCACAGCATTAGGAAGGTTCAGAACCACTGGCCTAAGGGAATGCCTTGATTGCTGCTTGTGAGGCCCTGGATCGGTGCCCAGACTCTTAACTCACAGACATGATGAGGTAATAAATGTTTCTTAACATGTTAAATTTGTTACAACTCATTACACAGCAATAGCTGACTAATATGGAAACTAAAGAAGAAATGTCACACTTTCCAGCTTCCAGACAGAGTGTGTACTACCTGGGGTGGGTGGTCTGGTCTGAAAATGTATCAGGTGACAACCAATAAGCGCCCCTTGGGAATCCCAGATCAAGCACAAACCCTTTGTTTACCAGGTAAGGCACACAGAGAGAAGGCATCCAATTCACAATCACATGGCAAATTCATTTCTACTTCGTATCACCCTTTCACCATCAAGGCCCCCACTGAACTTGGAATTAGTGTTGAAAACACATCAGAGCCCCTCAGCCATAATGTGCCACAGGGCTGCTGCCTCTACCCAAGGAACTCGTACCTTTTCCCTCACGGCAGGCAGCAGAGCGTTGAAGCAAGTGGCCAGGAAGACCCCACCTCCAAAGGTGTTGCAGAGAGAGAGGATCTTTTTCGAGCGATGGGCCTTCTCAAAATCAGTCTCGATGATCTTCACAGGGAGCAGAGAGCCCAGCAGCATAAGGAAGAACACGCCCACCATACAAAGGATCTTGGCCACTAACAACTTCATCATGGTGGATACCTAGGCTGCTCCGATCACTGCAGGGCCCAAACCATGAGCAGGCACACACTGCAGTCCCGCCACGTGCTACTGGGCCAGACCATGCAGCTGGAGGTTCATGCCTCAGTCCAGCAACTGTGAACACGGTGTTAGCTGCCCGATTATCTAATCAGCTCAGGTGACTGAGTCTGTCACACCAATAACTTCATTCCATTCTCCCGGCTTGGAGCACGTCACTGCCTCCTACAGAAAATCCTCCAGTGCTGTGCCGTCTAGCTGCATGTGTCTGTTTAAATTAATTAAAATTAAATAAAATCTAAAATTCAGCCTCTCAGTCTCACAGGCCACATTTTAACTGTTTGGTCACCATAGGAACCTCAGGTTACTATATTATACAGCACAGACAGAGAACATCTCCATTGCTACTGAATGTTCTACTGAATGGTGCTTGTCCAGCAGCTTCCCACCACCTTGACATAAAATGCCAACTCTTTACCCTAAAGCTAAAGGTCTGGACCTTCAGTGTACCAAGCTTGTTTGAGCTTCAGGGCCTTTGTTCGGGTTGTTCTTTCTCTGCCTGCAACCCTCCAACCCCACCCCTGCAATCCAGTGATGTCTTCATCTGGCTGACCTCTACCTTTTTTTTTTGAAACGGAGTCTTCTTATATCACCCTTGGTAGAGTGCCATGGCATCACAGCTCACAGCAACCTCAAACTCTTGGGCTTAAGCGATTCTCCTGCCTCAGCCTTCCAAGTAGCCGGGACTACAGGCGCCTGCCACAACACCTGGCTATTTTGTTGTTGTTGTAGTTGTCATTGTTGTTTAGCAGGCCCAGGCCAGATTCGAACTTGCCAGCCCTGGTGTATGTGGCCAGCGCCCTAACTACTGAGCTACAAGCGCTGAGCCAAGACCTCTACTATAAACCGTATGTCTTGTACCCACCACATAAGAACAGATGCTCAGCAACCACTGGTTGAACAAATAGGCAAATTGAAATGTGGACACTGAGAAGGGCCTCTTTATATGACTCAAGAGCCAAAGTGGAGTAGATTTCGCCCGGGACCCCAAAATGTCACCATTATTGGGAAGAATCTAAGTTCCTTCCCTATTCTTGTGGTCCACTCCCCCCTTCCCAGTTCTTCCTATGGCTGCTCCCTCATGTCATTCAGGTCTCAGGCCACAGGTCAGAAAGACCCCGACCTCCCCTCCCCTCCCCTGGAGTTATTTTCTTCTATTGTATACTGCAGGGAAAACTACATTAAAGTCTTTACAAGTAGTCTCTTCTTCTAGGCTGTAAGCTCCTTGGGGACAAGATAGCTCAAGACCCGCAGGACACAGGGCAGAGCAACAGAAACACATAGTAGGCACCCATCTGATAGCTGGATGTCCCAGTCTGTAGAGTGGGGGTGAGGGTGGCTTGAACGCTCTCAAACTGGAGGCTGATCGAGATGGGCCGCGGAAGGAACGGACTCATTCATTCATCCAGCACTTATTGAGCGCCTCCTGTGTGCCTCGCGCCGTCCGACGGCAGAGGCGGGCCTCGGCTAACGGACCGGCGGGTCCGCCAAGCCACCGGCCGCCCGGCCCCACCCGGCCCCGCCGCCTCGGGCCCATGTCTCCGACTCATAACGTACCTCTGCCGGGCCCCCTGCCCACGGTCCAGGGCCACCTGCCGCCCAACGGCCGCGCAGTCTGGACCCCACAGCTGCAGCCTCAGGCAGCTCTCTGCTTGGCGTGCCGCTGCCTTCACCCCGCCTATGTCCCTGGCCATTGGCCTTCCCGAGATCCGCCAGCTGATTACCAAGTATCATTGGCTGTTACGGCTGCCACTCATCCTACGACTCCACCTCTCCTACCGGCAGAGGAAAGTGGTTTCTTCCAGCGGAGAGGCGGGCGCAGCTATCAAGAGGCTCCGGCTACAAACTCTGATCACAGAGGAGCGGTTCCGGTAGTGTTTGGCTTCCGGAGCTGTCCAGGGACGGCTGGTGCTGAATTCCGCTGTGATGGATGCTGGGCGGTGGACGGGGAAATGATTTTCTAAGAGAGACAGTTCCTCTACGTGTGTCCTACCTACCTACTGAGGCCCTTCCCGTCCTCTGAAGAAGAAGATTATTTTATTTTTAATTTCTATATATTCATGGGGGTACAAGTTCAATTTTGTTACATTGATATATTGCAATGTGGTGCAGTCAGGACCTTCAGTGCATCCATCACTGGAGCAACACACATTGTACCACCAAGCAGCCTACCATCATCCACCCCTTCCCACACACAACCCTCTTCCACGTGAACACACTATTTAGTTCCCACTTAGCAGTGAGAACATGCAGTATTTCTCTTTCTGTGTCCGAGTTGTTTCACTTAAGATAATAGCCTCCAGTTCCATTCACGTGGCTGCAAAATAAATTATTTCATTCCTTTCGGGGGCTGAATAGATCTCAGCATTCCAGCATGTGTGTATGTGTCACATTCTTTTTATCCAATCCTCCACTGATGGACACTTGGGTTGATCTTATATCTTTGTTATTTGAATAGTGCTGTACTAAACATACAAGTTCAGGCATATTTTTAATATATTGATTTATTTTCCTCTGGTTAGATACCCATTAGTGGGATTGATAGTTATATTTTTAGTTCTCTGAGAAATCTCCATACTGTTAAGAACAGATTCAACAATTCAACAAATCTCTGTTGAGAGACAGGAAGAATACATTCAAGTGATCTAATGTATATCATAGTGGCTGCAGTTAATAACCATGTATTATATATTTAAAGTTTATAAGAAAGTAGATTTAAAGTATTCTCACCACAAAAAATAATAATGTAAATTAATGTGTTTTGTTTTTGTTTCTGTGAGACAGAATCTCACTTTGTTGCCCTCAGTAGAGTGCCATGGTGTTATAGCTCACAGCAACCTCAAACTCCTGGGCTCAAGTGATTCTTTTGCCTCAGCCTCCCGAGTGGCTGGGACTACTGGTGTCCACCACAATGCCCATCTATTTTCAGAGACAGGGTCTCACTCTAGCTCAGGCTTGACTTGAACTTGTGATTTCAGGTGATCTGCCAGCCTCAGCCTCCCAAAGTGCTGAGATTACAGGTGTGAGCTACCACACCTGGCCTGAATTAATACATGTGTTAACTCAACTTAGGTGAGTGTCTATGTGCCAGGACTTCTCTAGGAGAACATCTGTGAACAAAACAAAGATCTCTCTCCTTTCAGAGCTTAGTTTCTAGGGGAAAGACATGGGAAATAATAGACATAATAAATAAGAGAGTTATGTCAGTGTTGACAAGTGTTCTAGAATAACAGAGCCCAATAGGACTATTAAGATTGCTAGGTTGGGGCAGTGCCTGTGGCTCAGTGAGTAGGGCACTGGCCCCATATGCCAAGGGTGGCGGGTTCAAACCCAGCCCCGGTCAAACTGCAACAAAAAAATAGCCAGGCGTTGTGGCGGGCGCCTGTAGTCCCAGCTACTCGGGAGGCTGAGGCAAGAGAATCGCTTAAGCCCAGGAGCTGAAGGTTGCTGTGAGCTGTGTGATGCCACGGCACTCTACCAAAGGGCCATAAAGTGAGACTCTGTCTCTATAAAAAAAAAAAAAAAAAAAGATTGCTAGGTTGGCTGGATGCAATAGCTCATGCCTGTAATCCTAGCATTCTAGGAGGCCAAGGAGGGTGGATCACTTGAACTCAGGAGGTTAAAAACCAGCCTTAGTGGCCGGACTCAGTGGCTCATGCCTGTAATCCCAGCACTTGGGAGGCTGAGGTGGGTGGATTGCCTGACCTCACGAGTTTGAGACCAACCACCAACCTGAGCAAGAGTGAGACCCCCATCTCTAAAAAATAGCTGGGCATTGTGGAGGGTACCTGTAGTCTCAGCTACTTGGGACACTAAGGCAAGAGAATCACCTAAGCCCAAGAGTTTGAGGTTGCTGTGAGCTGTGATACCACGGCACTGTACTGAGAGCAACATAGTGAGAGTCTGTCTTAAAAAAAAGAAGAAAGAAAGAAAACACCAGCCTGAGCAAGAGCGAGACCCCTACATCTCTAAAAATAGAAAAACTAGGAGTTATGGCAGGTGCCTGTAGTCCCAGCTACTCAGGAAACTAAGGCATGAGGATAACCCCAAGAGTTTGAGGTTGCTGTGAATTATGACACTGCAGCTCTTAATCTAAGGTGACAGAATGAGACTCTGTCTCAAAAAAAAAAAAAAAATGCTAAGTGGTAGACTCCTATTTTAAATAAGATGGTCAGGTAGATCTCATTGAGAGATATTTAAGAAGAGACTGGAACATGGAGAAGTTAGTCAAATGAACATATGAAGGCAAAACATTCCACAC
>CAUYPK010047727.1:0-24972 GCA_963574355.1 Loris lydekkerianus
TCCCATTTCATTGTGGGCAAGAGACATGAACAGAAGCTTCTCTGAAGAAGACAGGTGCATGGCCTACAGACACATGAAAAAATGCTCATCATCTTTAATCATCAGAGAAATGCAAACCAAAACTACTCTGAGATACCATCTAACTCCAGTAAAAGTAGCCTACATTACAAAATCCCAAAACTACAGATGTTCGCGTGGATGTGGAGAAAACGAACACTTCTGCACTGCTGGTGGGAATGCAAGCTAGTACGTTCCTTCTGGAAGAAAGTCTGGACAACACTCAGGGATCAAATATAGAACTGCCATTCGATCCTGCAATTCCTCTACTAGGTGTATACCCAAAGGACCAAAAATCATTTGGCAATAAAGATATTTGCACCAGATTGTTCACTGCAGCTCAATTCATAATTGCCAAGTCATGGAAGAAGTTCAAGTGCCCATCGATCCATGAATGGATTAATAAATTGTGGTATATATGTATACCATGGAATACTATACAGCAGTAAAAAAATGGAGACTTTACCTCTTTACATGGATGTAGCTGGAAAATATTCTTCTTAGTAAAGTTTCTCAGGAATGGAAAAAAAATACCCAATGTACTCAGTACTACTGTGAAACCAATTTATAATCACTCACACTTGCATATGAAAAATGAAACACAACTATAGCCTAGGATGAAGGAGAGAAGGGGAGGGAGAGGGGAAGGGATGGGGGTGGCTCAATAGAGGGAGGGTTAGTAGGGGGACCACACCTATGGAGCATATTGCAAGTACAAGTTGGATCTATCAGGTGTGGAATACAAATGTCTTAATGCTATAATTGGGTAAATGAGGTGAAGGCTATATTGTTTAGTAGGATGTAAGCGCTCCAATGTGTACAAATAATCAACACATTGAATACCATAATGACATAGATGTATTTATGATCTATGTACAAATGACTTAATAAAAAAAAAAAAAAGAAAGCTCACAGTTCAGCAAGGGGAAAAGTACATAATCAAATTTATAAAATAATGGGATAAATGTAATAATGTATTCATGTAAGTGAATGTTGGTGAGAAAACTCAGGAAAATCAAAGAAAGCTGTATGCCTAAAGAAATGAAGTCAAAAACTTGCACTGGAGTGTAAAATCCACACCAGTTTCAAAGTCTACAGTAGGGAGGATTCCTATACTATGTACCCTGCCAGTTTACTATGAACTTGTACGCAGAGATCCTTGATCAGCTTTAATTTTTATCAACATATCTATAACTACTTGTGTTATACTTTTTTCTTTATATGGTTAAATATATATATTAAATATATATAATAATTGTATGATTTAATTAGTAAAAGATTTTAAATCTATCTTGTTATTTTTATGGATTTTTTTATTCTCTACTCCTATTTTAATTACTCTATACATATATAACACATATATTTTGGTTATGTGTCTGATGACACTCATATCTAGAACTTCTGAGACTGTCTCAATAATCTGTTGTTCTGGGTCTTGCTCAGGGAGCCTTATTTCCGTGTGTGTGTGTGTGTGTGTGTGTGTGTGTGTGTGTTTGTTTTTGCAGTTCTTGGCCGGGGCTGGGTTTGAACCTTTCACCTCCGGTATATAGGGCTGGCACCCTACTCCTTTGAGCCATAGGCACCACCTTCCCTGTGTTTTCTTTTTTATTTATTTAATTTTATTTTATTTCTTTATTGTTTGGGATTCATTGAGGGTACTAAGAATTAGGTTACACTGATTGCATTTGTTAGGTAAAGTCCCTCTTATAATTGTGTCCTGGCCCCAAGAGGTGTGCCGTACACTGTAACCCCCATAGTCCTCCCTCCTCCTCTTTCCTGCTCCCTTATTCCCCAACCTTGAATTGATTTGAGATTTTCCTTTTATGTGGGTATTAGATTAACTATGTATGTATTAGATTTACCGCCTTCATATTAGAATGAATTCTTGCCACTCAATTCTTGTGATACTTTACTAAGAAGAATGTGTTCCAACTCAATCAAGGTTAATGCAAAATATATAAAGTCTCCAACTTTTTAATGGCTGAATAGTATTCCATGGTATACATATAACACAGCTTGTTAATCCGTTCCTGGTCCCTGTGTGTTTTTTACTATGAATGTTGTAACTTTTGAAGCTGTGGTTGAAACTGACTTCCTTCGATGCTGATTTAAATTTGTTCTGGTTCAGTGTCCTAGAACCCATTATTAACCTAGAATTACCTCCACACAAAAGTGTTAGCTCCACATTTTTTTTGTGTGTGTGTGTGTTCTGGTCACACCTATGTGATTTGGAGCTCATGTACACCAAGGAGGCTGACCTGAGCTTATAAATTTACAGTATGGTCTCTTATTCCCTGAAACTGATGTCAACATCATGACCAACAGCTTTCCTTGTCATCTCCTTCTCTGAGGGACCGTGGGTGGGAGGAAGATATGAAATATATGGCCTCTTTGATGTCACACTATGGGTCTTCACTTGAACATAAATTCTTGAAGAGGCGCTAACATTTTTCCCTTTGATATTTACTCCATGTGATAATTACAAAGGAAGTTTGACTCACCAATATTCAGTGGAAGTCTCCTGAGTGAAAGTCAACTTTCCTGCACACTTACGTCCAAATTCCTGCTTTCATTTCAGTCTTAGCATTGAACAAGAAACACCAGAGAAGCATCTGGAAGTGGCCCTGACACTCATTGTTAGTCTTTGTAATTCTCCATTGAATATAGTTTTACAGAATATCAATCTCAGGCAAGGATGCTATGAAACTATGATGAAGTGAGACAAAGCTACTTTATAATTATTTTTAAACTTTGACAAAAACAATTACTATGCCACTCACAAAATACCAAATACCCTTCTTGTTTGATTAAAATGAGTGATTGATACTTCTTTTTTCTCTTAATTTTTTTTATTAAATCATAACTGAGTACCTTAATGCATTTATGGTGGACAATGTGCTGATTTAAAATACAATTTGGAATGCTTACATAAAACTGGTTAATATAGCCTTCACCTAACTTAATTATTGTGTTAAGACATTTATACTCTACTCTTAATAGATCTGATATGTTCCCTTGCAATATGCACCATAGGTGAGGTCCCACCAATTACCCTCCCTCCACCTGGCCTCCCCAACTTCCCCTCACCCTCCTCTTCCCTCCTATATCTTGAGCTATAGTTGTGTTTTATCATTCCTATGAAAGTGTGGGTGATTATATATTGATACTAAGTACACTGGATACTTTTTATTCCATTCTTGAGATTATTTACTAAGAAGAATGTGTCCTGGATGCCCACTGTCTCCGCTGCTATTCAATATGGTAATGGAAGTCTTAGCCATCGCAAATGGGTCAGAGGAGATAAAACTCTCACTCTTCCCAGAAGACATGATTATATACCTGGAAAACTCCAACAACTCAACTACAAAGCTCTTAGAAGTGATCAAGGAATATAGCAGTATTGTGTATCTTGGGATACACAATCAACACCCACACATCAGTAGCCTTCAAATATGCCAATAATTGTCAAGCTGAGAATAAAATCAAAGACTATATTCCTTTTACAGTAGTTCCAAAGAAAATGAAATATTTGGGAATTTACCTAACAAAGGACATGAAAGATCTCTATAAAGAGAAGTATGAAACTCTGAGAAAAAAAAATAGCTGAAGAAATTGACAAATGGAAAAACATACCATGCTCATGGCTGGGAAGAATTAACATTGTTAAAATGTCTATACTACCCAAAGTATACTACCCAAATATATAAATTTAATGCAATCCCTATTAAAGCATCACTGTCATACTTTAAAGATCTGGAAAAATAGTACTTCATATATGGAATCAGAAAAAACATTGAATAGCCAAGACATTACTCAGAGATACTTTTTTACCAATTGAGTTTTTTTGTTTGTTTCTATGGAGAGCTGTGATGTCACAAATCACAGCAACCTCCAACTCTTGGGCTTAAGCAGTTCTCTTGCCTCAGCCTCCCAAGTAGCTGGGACTACAGGTGCCCACCACAATACCTGGCTATTTTTTGGTTGCAGTTGTCATTGTTGTTTAGCAGACCCGAGCTGGGTTTGAAACAGCCAGCTCTGGTGTATGTGGCTGGGGCTCTAGCCACTCAGCTACAGGTGCCAAGCCATTACCAATTCAGTTTTGTTCCTTTCTAGTCTATCCTCACTCTAGATATGTTGAGATAACCAGTCATAGAATTGTCCTTGCTTTTTTACTATATCCAATCTAGAGGAACATCCTGTTTTCTTAGATTCTTCTCTAAATCACCTAACCAAGGCCCAAATCCTATGATAGGTCGTTTCTAACACCCTCTTCTGGAGATACTCCATTTATTCCTACTGGGGGTACTCTCTCTTAATGCAATGGGCAGTAAACACCAACTTGTTTAACTATTGATGTGTTCCTGGGGATCTCTAGCTAAAGGGCATTGACAACATTTCTTTAAACAATTATTTTTTTCATAACTCACAGCTCAGTACAACATGTGAAAATATTTCAAAAACAACATATCTATAATTTTTCTTTGTTTTACAACAGGAGCATAATTTAGAATATCTAAAATGCCTTATTGTAAATATCTCCTATAAATTACATTGAAAATGATCTAGACAAATCAGGCAAAAAAGCAAAAGAAAAAAAATCAGTTGAATATTGAGTAATTATTTAATAGCACAGTTACTTTGTTATTTTGAAACAACAAATGGGTAGAATTTATTTGCAAACAGAAAAAAATACAGTGGGTAAACTGTGAAGCTTTCAATGTCATGATTATACAGATTTTGTATCACACAGAAACCTTAATGACAACTGACTGTCCCAGGAATGGGCTTCCAGTTGGATCTGAGGAAAATGAGAACTCTCTGAAGTGACCTATCCTGAGAACACTGCCTACCAATGGCTTGTGGTAGGGAGGACCAAACGCCTTTCATACCTAGCTAGGCTTTATGCATGATTCATCTGGGTAGCGCATCACCTCCATATCATATGAACAATATACAATTGTATGAACACTACATTTAAACATTAGTGAATTTTAAACACAAATTATTTCAATATTTGTGAATTTTCACACTGCCATTTCTTCTTCCTATTGTTGAAGCCAACATTTTTTGGTTCTCAGGTCTTAGAGATTTTTTTGTAGGACTTTGAAAAATGTATAAGCTATAAGATTTGTTCTCGTAATTTCAAATGAGATAAAACTGTACTTTTTGGATCTAGGGACTAAAACTCCCAATGGCACTCTGTTTCTCTCAGGGAGTGGAGTATGGCAAGTCAGAAAGAGACCAAAAATTGTGGGAAAGTACAGAAGATACACAGAGAAAGGGAGGTAGAACCCACGTTAAGTATAAACCATAATATAGAGAGAACAGAGGTGACCCGAGGCGGGAGGGGAAACTAGCAAGCAGACAGAAAGGCGGTAAGACAGGAACACCGCGGACAGCTCAGGCCACATCCAGATGGCCAGGACCGACTGCACGACTTGTAGGATATGTGGGAGATGAAAGCCCCTTGTTCAAATTTGCTAAGAATTTCAGAACAGCCACAGCAGAGCTCAGAACCACTTACCACAGGGCCCTTTAGAGCATGGCGTCACTGTGGCTGCGTGAGGCGCACATGCGCAAAGCTGGCCTGCCGCCGGGATCTCCCCTCTTCCCCAGAAGTGGCCTGGCGGTGCTGGCCTTAAGGCGCACGCTTCTGTATCACTGGCCGCCTCACTCCTAGTCTCAACCCCTAAGCCAACTTGCTTACTTGGGACCCTGATGAACTACGAATATTTGTGTATGATGTGAAAATGAATTAAATTTCAAAACAGAAGGTAATTTAAATAAACTAAAACCATTCTGTCTTTTACCAGTAAACACTTACATGTTAAGGCTGAAAGCTAACTGCTAATCTCTTCTGATAAAGTAAAGAAAGGCACATGATGGAAATACACCACTTGATTGGTATCTGGTCCAAAGGCGCCAATGGACACTGGTATATTCCTAGTCTTGTGAAATGAGTTGATGGGAGCATCTTTACATGTTTTTCTCATTCATCTTCAGTAAAGTTCAATGGTGTGCTTATTATGCAAGACAAGTCCCTAAACCCTATTTCTAATAGGATGCACTCCAAGCCACTCCTATATACTATAATCCTACTTAATATATTATGGCTCTCAAATAATGTAAGTTAAAGTTTCATATAAACAAGGGAGACCACATATACACACACACAGTACCAGGTTTTCCAAAGAAATTTATAGAAGTGTCAAGCATCTGAATTTTATTCCTATCCAATTCTCAACGCTGTCACTTTTTTTTTTTTTTTTTAATCTATGAGCCCTCTTTGAGCTCCAGTCCAACATATCTACTGTCTATCTTCACTGGTAGTAACTCTAGTAACTCAGTTTATCTGAAGTGAAAAAAAAACCAAAACTTTTTTTATATACAGTATATGTGTGTGTGTATGTATTATATACGCTCAAACCTAGTCCCTCTCCCAGGAAAAATAACCCTATCTTCTTTTTCTGGGTTATTGATTACTGTGAATGACACCATAATTCTTTCTGCTACCTGAGATCTAAACCCCTTCCTTCTTTCTGCATTCCTTGATCCAGTCTGTCACAGATTCTTGTCAATTCCACTATGAACTGTCACTTCCCACCATAAATTAGTCCTGATATCTCCCACTTTGGCCAAATTCATCCTGATACCTACCACTTTGGCCATTTCTATGATTTCCAAACTAGTATCTCCACCTCCAATGTCTTTCCACTCTATTTCTCTGGTGTCTCTACCTGCAATCTCTGAAAAGCCTAAATTAGCTCCCTATGTTTTTTATAAGTGTTACCTCTGACTCGGCCTGGTGCCCCTTCTTTGGGCCTCTTCTTCTTTGCCCAATATGGACTTTCTTCTTTTACTTGCACTGTTGTCCTGTTCATCATTTGCTTCAACTGGACTGGACCTCACTGTACCGAGTCCAGCTGCCTCCTCTTGCCTCTACCTTATTTTTGATGTTCTCTAAGCTTAGAATACCACCTTTGTTGTTATAGAGTCATAAGATGGAGAACTGAGTTTACCAAAACAAAGTTTATAAGGGAGTGAAACTTGTTTCACTCTATTTAGTGATATAGCACAAGTGCCAATAACTGTTGCTGGCACATAATAGATAAGCAATAGTTGTTGATGAATAAGATTCTTTATGAATTTAAAATTCTGTAATTCCAGCCAACGCTGCCCAGGCATTTTAAATCACTTCAACAGACATTTTATATTAAGTACTTGCATATGAAAAGCTGTATTAAGTGTATTTAATGATACAGAAATTAACAATATATGCAGGGAGGCAATAAAGGTAGCAAAATAGATTACAGAATATAATTTTCTTGCAAATAACTCCAGAGCACTTATTTACTTAATATGTACAATATCCAGCCAGACTAATTACATGCATAATATTCCAGCTAGATGGATATGTACAAATATATATGTTCAAATTTAATGAAAAAAAGAGCTTTTGCTGAATTTTCTAAAATGTTCTATGCAACTGTGGAACTTTTTTTCCCTACTGAGTTTTTGTTTTCCTAAGATTTCATGCCAACTATATAATCTTCTTTTTTTCTTATGTTTATAAAACTCCTTATTTATCTCTGAACAACCTGTTAAACTCTTTGTATAACCTTGGATCAGGTGTTCTGAGGTTACTGCCACCTAATGAAGAGTGACACAGAAATCATCCTTCTAGTTAATCAGCTATGCTGAATCAACTCTAGAAGGACTAACAAGTGAAATCAATAGTACCTGAGGCTGATTTATAGCCAAAAGAAACAGATAAAACCTTAGCAGAGAGAAAGAGGCCTACTATGTTAACCTCATAAATAAGTCTTTATGAACACAACCTATTCAAAATCTTTTGATTAAATGACAGAACCTTTCCACACTGATTTCTTCAGAATTTTGTATATAAATGCATTGTAATGAATTGGTTTATAGGTTACAATTAACTTCAAATCTCTCACAGGAACTCAGTCTTATTTTAAAAAATTCAAAAATGCCATAATAATAATAATAATAATAATAAATGTACTTCTTAAAACCCATCCTTTCAAGATCAAAAGCAATCTTTGAATATTTTGTATCAAAATCATTTTGCATGTTAGAATTCATCCAATAATCATTAAATATCTGGTATAAGAGAAATAAAAAGTTTCTCAGAGGTGCTTCTCTCACCATTTATCAACTCTCTCCTCTTAATTGGGTAGAGGAGAACAGTGAATGCCATTGTTCAAAGTTTTCTGCTTAATTATATGTGACCTTGGCAATTGCAGCTAAGCTATTAAGTAGATATTTCAAGGAGTCATGGTATATGTAGTTATCATGAAGAATAATATGTCATGGTATTTATTAGTGTTTATTAAAATACTTCACAGATGAAATTAGACACATACTAAAACACAGAATGCAACCACTTTCAAATCCATGTTTACTCTAGGACTAAATCTTATTGACAAATTATTTCTTAGGTTTAAATTCTACCTTCTGCTCGGATTCTCTGATAATTCTTTTTTTCACATACACTTTCCTTCCTAACAAGTGGAACTGTGGAAATTATCTAAAATAGATCATATAATTTCAGAAATTGGAAGAGGTTTTCTTGGGGTGTTGTTTTTGTTTTTTGTTGTTAACTGTTTTAAAATTTTACCTAGAGCTGTTCTGAAAAAAATTATTTCTCAAACTCACATAACACATTTAAATTTTTTTCCTCTTGACATTATATGAAGCACAAGTACAGGGATTATTTGGATTTTTTAAGAATAGAATTATAGAGTTTTAATGCCTAAAGGGCCCTTAGCAATAACATGGCTCTTACCTTTAATAGACAAGGAAATAATAGATTTGGAAGTATAAATAAATTAGATATTTAGTGGAAAAAAGTTTATTTTAAAACTGGGACTGAGTTATCCAAAATACCCTGAAATATATCTAACAGTGATTCCCAAATTGTATTGTGCGAAGCTAAGTTTAATATGCCACCTTACACTGTTTTAATGGTTAAAAAAATAAAGAATAATGTATCTATTGAGTGAATAACAAAAAAATTAAAAAAAACCTTTAGTTTGGATATGTGTATTTTCATTTTATATATGTAAGCCTATGATAGTCTCAAAAGCAAAAAGTAATTTAGAATATTTAGTAATTTGTTTTTATTCCTTTGCAAGTCTCATTGTAGAAGTGCACCTACACACTTCTCTGAGCCCTTCCTTTCAATATCACCCTTCCTAACTTTAACTCACTATCTTGGCAGTCTTGGTGTATTTCACTGAATATGCCGGCAGGGCATACATTTGTATTAATGCTACAGTGTCTCCTCAATTCTTTGTGTCCCTGAGGACCGTTTCACATCTTTCTACCTAGTCTCATGTGTATTTATGTGCATGTCTGGGGAATCTTCATTAATAATGCTGTAAAATCTGAAGAGCATGTTGCTGTATGAGAGGGAGGCCTGCCGTAGGGAGGCTGGGTTGTGAGAAAGGAAGGAAGATGGGAGGTAAGATTTCCACTTCCCTCAGGCTGTGTGCTAATCCGAGAGTGGAGAGTGGGCGGTGGCTGAAGTAACCATACAAATTGTTCCTGCTTAGGGAGGGGCTCTGCTACATTTCTTTCTTATCACAAGACTTTGATCAAATATAAACAGGAGTACAAAACTATTTTTGAAAATGTTAGCTTATCTTACGTACCGTATAATGCATACATTTGAGAAAAACAGAAATGATGAAAGCAGAGTAAGTGGGAGGGAGGGAGGAGACTGGAGGAGGAATTGAGAAAACAATGGAGCAAAAGATCAGGGAAAATGGAACAGGATACAATTTCAAGTCAGAGGTTTATTTTATAGATTATGCATGCACTGCCATTAGTTCAAGTTTTTGTATGCTACATAGGAAAAAAAATTGACTCCCTCAATAATGATGCTCTCAGTAGAGTTACTTTAAATGTGCATCAGACTGAGATGACAAATACACTTAATAGAAAACTGTAAAGATATAGGGAACATAAGATTTTAGAAAATAGAGATGGAGAAGTACAGGTCACAGGAAATCGGAAAAACATTCTATGGGAGAGCAAACACCCAGGTGATAAGAGCTGGGCGTGTACCTACTTGACAATAAGACATCATCAAAGGCACAGCGCCACAAAAAGAGCAGTGGACAGCATTTTCACCCTCTAGCCCACACATGTTTCTGTCATTTCTAATATTCCCCATTTACTAAACAAAACACATTATGGTTTAGTGATTACAAGAGGTGTCCCCAGAGCCAAAGCCAGCAAACTTTCTCTGCAAGGAACAGATAGTAAATGAAAGAGAGTAGATGAATAAAGGAATGGGAGAAAAGGAAGAATAGAAAAGCACGAATGGATAGTGCTAGAAAAGTGAGACAAAACCCTATGCTTGAACACCGCTGTGGTGGACCAGACAGTCTTGAAATCAGACAGATCTGAGTTCAAATTCCAGCTCATTTGTACTCCTCGGTAAATTACTTCTCTCTTTTTTGCTGTCCTTTTGGATGGATAGAGGATAAGTATAGCATTCACTTTTTAGAGTTGTTGAGAGGATTGATTTAAATAACACATCCAAAGCATAATATAGCATAAAGTACCCCATACATAAGAACTGTTAACATAAAGATGCTTTAAAGCAACATAGAATAGAATGAATGGATATATTATATTATATATATTACATTATATGTTCATATAGATTATATATGTGTCATATCCTATATTTACACAAAAGAATAAACTATTCAGTTCTCACACTTCCACAATGTCAAACCATCCTGTGGTTTTCCTTCTCTCTTTCTTTCTTATTTATTTTTTTGAAACAGAGTCTCACTTTGCGGCCCTCAGAGCTCTGTGGTGTCGTAGCTCACAGCAACCTCAAACTCTTGGACATAAGCAATTCTCTTGCCTCAGATTCCCAAGTAGCTGGGACTACAGGCACCAGCCACAATGCCTGGCTATTTTTTAGTTATACTTGTCATTACTGTTTGGCAGGCCTGGGCTGGGTTTGAACCTGCCAGCTCTAGTGTATGTGCCTGGTGCCCTAACCACTGAGCTCAGGTGCCAAGCCTCCTGTAGTTTTCTTTTGTAACACGACTTGTGTTTGTGCTGTTAGTGATTTGTTGATCCCCCCACTCACTGGATTGGGGAATGGACCTTATCTGCCCAAAATTAAATTCCTAGAGCCAGCACAATCTATGACATGTCCTGTCCTAAGAGCTAAAATTCTATCATTTATAGTTGCATAATTGTGCAAATGCCTTCTCAATCTTAGTGTCTTTATAAAATGGGGGCAATAGTAATGCTCAATTCAATTGCTATGTGGAGTCAGGGAGAAAGACACTGCTAAACACAAGGGCCTCCAGCAGAATGTCGAGGAGACAGTCAGTGCTTAATAAATGTTACCAGAATCAAATTTAGTTGTTTTGTTTAATTGTAAATTGGCCATAATATTAAGCTAATCAAATGTCTATGCTCCCAAAGCATTTTGGTTATTAGACTATTTATATCAATTTCTGCAATATATAACATTCAAAACAGCATATATTTAAATTCACGAAATACTTTTACATTCCAAGAAAATTTCACAAATAAAGTGTAAAAGGAGAAAATTTTTCCTGATTGTATGCTCTTGAAAGAAAAATCTTCTTTCAAGGTTCTTAGCATAAAGAACCTAACCAATCAATTCTGCCAAAACAGAATTGAGTACAGGTACTCTCAGTACACAGCACTCTGATTTTAAATTAAAAATTAATATGTTTACCTGTTCTCACTAGGGAATTTATTAGAAATCATCAATATTTCATGTGTAGTATATGTCAGTCCAATATTGTACATGTAATTCCATCATGTGTGAGGTGTTTCTGGAACCCACCCAGTGGCTGGAGAAGCTTCATCTGTAGCAGAAGATGCCACTATCAGGAATTTGGTGAGTCACAGAGAGGAAATCAATGGCCTTTCCCCTGTGATATTAATGATGACTCCCTAGAAGAGCAAAATCTCCATCACTAAGTATAAGAAAGGAAAAGAGAAAATCTCCAGGACAAAGTTGAAGTTAAGGTTTTCAAGGTACAGCTATTAAACGTCATATTGTTGAGTAACACGTAAAGGCTTTGGAAAATGCCATGATACACGGTTAAATGTAAAATGAGAATTGAAACTATTAACATATGGTTTATGGATTTATCTTTAGTATGCACATATGTATGTTTTTAAAAACCAGACTGAGAGGTGGGACCACACCTATGGTGCATCTTACAAGGGTACATGTGAAACTTACTGGATGCAGAGTGTAAATGTCTCAACACAATAACTAAGAACATGCCAGGAAGGCTATGTTAACCAGTATGATGAAAATACGTCAAATGGTATATAAAGCCAGTGTATGGTGCCCCATAATTGCATTAATGTACACAGCTATGATTTCATAATAAAAAAAATAAAAAACAAAACAAACAACAACAACACTAATAGAACTGCCTCCTCTAGCACTTGACTTTCAGCAAGAGTACATGGTCGTACATCTAGAAACTATATTTCTCGTGCTTTATTGGTAGCCAGACAGGGCTCTTTGGCTAAGTTTTAGGTAACTAAATATGAACAAAAGTGATGTGTTTAATGTGCACGTCATTTTCTTCAAAAAATGTACTTGCTCTCTGTTTTCTCTCTGTTCCACTTCCTCTGGTCAAGAATGTGGATCTGCAGCCCCTATGATCTAGTGAAATACCCTCATTATTGGTGGAACCACAAAATATAATAGATGAAATGTGGTCTCCAAAGGAACTGCTAGTGTATACCAGGCTACTCTCTGTTTGCTGTATTGTTTTGGAAGGGAAATTAGCCACCTTTCTTCATTGAATGTACCTGTAGTCTTTCTATCATCAGCTTAGGCAATACTCAACAAAAATACACAAGAAGTGGCCCTTTAAAGTTGTAGGGGGAAACTACTTACCATAAACTATGCCCAGGCATCACTTCCCTCATATACATACTTTCTGACCAACACAGGTTAATGTAGCCATCCCTTTATATCCTTTGGAGATTCTAGTAAAGCATGTACAACACTTACTTGCCCCTATTTGGTGTTTTGTTTTATTTTGTTTTGTGACAGCATCTGGCTCTGTTGCCCAAGATATAATGCCATGGCATCATAGCTCACAGCAACTTCAAACTCCTGTGCTCAAAGGACCTTGCCGCCTCAGCCTCCTAAGTAGCTGGGACTACAGGCTTCCACCACAATGCCTGGCTAATCTTTCCATTTTTAGTAGAGACAGGGGCTCACTTTTGCTCAGCTGGTCTCTGTCTCCTAAGCTCAAGCAAACCATCCACCTCAGCCTCCCAGAGTGCTAGGATTATGCTTGAACCACTGAGCCTGGCCCCTATTTATTTATAATAAACTAGACTGGAAGCTCCTAGAGGGGAGGAAGAGTAGCTTACTCATCTTTGTTTCCCTAATACTTAACATGGTACCTGACACATTATTTGAAGGTACTCAATGCACACTGAGTCAATAAATGGAACAGATACCTTTTCTTTGCTGGTTCAGAATAAACATCAAGACTTTGCAGTTTGGTGTTTTAATCTTCACTATAATGAGGGTTAATTTGGTGTTGTAATCTTCACTATAATGTGGGTTATTATATTAGTATATAGCATATTGATATAATTTTTCCATCTATGCCTAAGAAATATGACTCTTTCAATATAACCAAGACACTGAATCATCTGCTATTTAATTGGAGACCTTTTATAGTTTATCAGAGTTAGTACTTTCCCTGGCAGATTGAAGACTTTACTGCCATTTCTTCCTAAAGCACAACTACCTTTCAATTTATTTTCAGTTAATTGGTTCTAATACATGTTTCCAATACTGTTTCCTGAAAATGAGTTTTCCTTTCTAAAATTCTGGTAGGAAGATGACTGTATAGCTGACATGTAAGAATGGTAAATCATAGATATTAATGATGTCAACAATTAGGAAATATTGCTACAAAGATGCTATTTATTGAATAAACCAAACCATAAAATAAAACTAGTTATTATAAAAATAGATTTATTACCTGGAAAGAGAAGAGAAAGTAAGAGGAATTGTTTTTTATTTTGTTTGTTTGTTTTTTGTTCAGATGGTCTCACTCTGTCACCCAAGCTAGAGTGCCCTGGGGTCGGTCTAGCTCTCAGCAACCTCAAACTCCTGGGCTCAGGTGATCTTCCTGCCTCAGTTTCCCTAGTAGCTAGGACTATAGGCACCCCCTTCAATATCTTACTAATTTTTCTATTTTTGGTAGAGACCTGTTTTGCTTTTGCTCAGGCTGGTCTCAGACTCTTGAGCTTTAGTGATCATCCTGCCTTGGCCTCCCTGAGTGCTAGGATTACAAGGATGAGCCACCACGCCTGGCTGAGGAGAAGTACTTTTGAGTGCAATTAACAGAGCATGATTATGTACAGGAAACTGGAGAGAAGATCAGAGACGTATTTGACATAGCAGTAAAGCCTTGACACTTAATAGCAGACAGTACACAAAGCAGAAAGGCTTTATAAAACTATGCAATTAAGTAAAAGTCTTAGCAACTGCCCTTATAAATCTCTAGAGAAGAGGCTGGCTAAAGGCTAGGTTCTGTAGTTGTCACTGTTCCAGTTGAATGGTCTTTAAATTTGACCCCAAAATGACAGTCACACCTAGGAAAAAGAATGCATTTGACATACACTTTTTTTCTGTAGCAGAGTCAAAAAAGACAAAAAAAAACAGGGCTAAGAGACATGCTCTATAAGAAAAGGGCTTGCTCTTGTCATCTAAAATCTTATATACAACATGCATTTGCCTTGAAGAATTAAACCCTCGGGGCCAAGTGTAAGCAGGAGATGCCAAAGTACCTGGGAAATGAGCTATTTAAGTCTGAAATCTTTACCATAAATTAACAGTCAACATAAGAATTTAAGTGGCTCCTGAGACTGACTAGGGCCAAAGGTAATTATTGTCAGAAATGTACATGTTGAATAAGGGATTTGGTACAGAATTTCATTCTTCCTTGTTCTCTACTAACTTTTATGCCAGAGTGATATGTCTTGTTTTTCCAAGGACAGTCCCTATTTAACTGGGATTTGATTATTCATTTTTATTCTCAAAATGTTTAAGTTTAGATAATAAATTATATTCTCATTCCTTTGAATACTAAGTTTCTTAAATGTATTTCCTAAATCTTTGTAACCTAACCGCCCCTCCCCCCCATTCTCTTTATACTGTCATCTTTCGCGAGGACTGTTGCAGGAATCTCATATCTGATCTTCCTCTACTTTTGTTCTGCTCTAGTTCATTTTGCACAATACTGCAGGGAGTTTTCTAAAACGACTCTTCTTTCTCAATAGCGTTCCATGTTCCCCTTTGAGTCTAGGCACATAAGGACCAGCCTGATCTAGACCCCATCTGCCCTTCAAACACCATCTATCATCCTCTCTTTTTCTAATTCCTTAGCAAACTAAATTTCTCCAAGTTTCTATTAGCAGGCTCAAAGCATTCAGATCTGTTCTTTCTGACATAGATCTCCTCCTCCTAACTTCCTTCTTCTGATTCCTATTCAACCTTCTGATCTCAGTAATAAATGCCTCTTCTTCAGAGATACTCTCATGGATTCCCATAGACTAGGCAAGTTCTGCTCCTACAATAATGACAACAATGTATAATTCATAATACCCAGAGAATTTCAACCCCACTAAGTTACAAGTGTCAGGAAGAGCGAGAACATAGTTTTTTTTTTTGTCTCTAGATATCCACCACCTTTGCATATACAGAATGTTCAACAGCTTTTTGTTGAAATGATAACCAAAAAGACAGTAATAATCTTAGCCAGCTAAATATAATTGCAAAGTACCTACTTAATCCCTTGACTTTAAACACTGTCTTTAAACATACATTGCCAATAATTCATAATACATATTATCTTCTATTTAACTCGCCTTCATAATTGAACACACAGTAAATTAGCTTTAGTCCAATATAAATCAGATTAAGGTGAAAGGTTCATGCTTCTAGCACATCTAATTATTTTATGTTTATCATAATTATGTTAATCTTATGCAATCAACATTTCTTTTCAGATGTTATTCTTTTTTTTATTTTTATTTTTTGCAGTTTTTGGCCGGGGCTGGGTTTGTACCCACCACCTCTGGCATATGGGGCCTGCACACTACTCCTTTGAGCCACAGGCGCCACCCCTCAGATGTTATTCTTAATGCTTTCATTTGTCTGCTTTTATTCATTTTTGTAAAATGAAAAGAAATATAATAAGATATGCAAGTAGTTAAACAAGTATTGATGTGTAGAGATGCTTACACTCCTTGAATTGTTGGCTGAAAGGAAACAACATGATATAATAGCTAGAAATATTTGTGAACTGAGGCATTCAAAAAGTTGAATTAAGTGTGGGGAAATCAATGTAAAAATATTTGCCCTTACACATATCATATACATTCTGAACACATGCATAATGATAAAATCAGAAATGCATAATAGGAAAGTCAAACATTAAATCTGAGGACCATTTATAGCATGATTCAGTTGATATTTAGCATCTGTATCTGTTAGGGTAAATTCAGATATAATACAGAGAGAAATTCAACTAACTGTGGATCAATGAATGATAATATTTAATTATCTCACATATCAAGAACTCTAAAGGTCGGTACTTTTAGGGTTTGGTATAGTAATGCAAGCATGTCATCAGGAACTAAATATTTTAGTCTCTCTTTTTCTTTCACTCTAAGTTTTGTCTCTATTTACCTGAAGATAAGAAGATGGTTGCTTTAGCTCCAAACATCAAATATCTCCATAGTCACAGTCATGGAAGGAATGATGTGGAAAGGGAAATATGAACTCTTCTGGATCCATGACATCTCTTTTGATCCAGTAAAAAAATCTTTTTCAGAAGACACCAAGAAGACTCCCCATTATGTTTCCTTGACCAGAACTGGATCATATGTCCACTCCCAGGTATATCACTTAAACAGAGAATGGAATTATGGTGACTTGGATAAGGAAAGTTTCACCTTTCATGAAAACAAAGAATCTCAGCTCACTAGATGAACTGGAGTCAGCTTCTGCCATAGAAAAATGCAAATCAGAATTATGTCAGATTCCTCTGATTTAGAAAAAAAAAAATAATAATAATAGTGTACATAATTACACTATTAAAATTTTACTTTGATATACTCCAACATAAAGGCATTTGGGAGAAAGATATTTATTTCTAAAACAGGAAGGAATAAATTATAAATAAGAGTATAAAAATTGTTATGTACTCAATTCCATTTTTTTTTTTTTTTTCTTTTTTTGCAGTTTTTTTGGTCCACAGGTGCTGTGGCTCAAAGGGGTAGGGCACGGGCCCCATATGCCGGAGGTGGTGAGTTCAAACCCAGCCCGGGCCAAAAACTGAAAAAAAAAAAAAAAAAAAAATTATATATATGTACACGGGGCAGCGCCTGTGGCTCAATGGAGTAGGGCGCCAGCCCCATATGCCATAGGTGGTAGGTTCAAATCCAGCCCCAGCCAAAAACTGGAAAAAAAAAAAAAAAATCCCTTTGAGCCACAGGTTCCGCCCCTCAATTCCATTTTTGAAAATATAAATATCTGGACAGTTTCAGAGAGTGAAATAAAATGACATTTTAAAATCTCTTTTTCAGAGCTGCTTTCATCAATACTTACAACAAATTCATACTAATTGGCAAAAGGTTGTATTTACTGCATGATTTTTATAATCTTATTACACTTAAAGGTGGACAAAAGATAAACCTGAATTTATAGCACAATTTCATACTCAAACCCTCCCTTTCATTACACTAGCAATAATATGCTAACTTTACGTTGCAGTAAAACCCAATGACAACCATGCTATCTCGCAGCATACCAATCTTTCAATTGCATTCTGGAGAGACACTGGCTCTGAACCAAGTACCTACGTACTAACTAGTTTAGTTTTTTAATTTGGAGCAGATGGACTAAGGTTCTCAAGGTTGAATTTAGAGTATCTACTTGGTGGATACCTCATGGTCTCTGTAACATAGCAGACAGTGAAAATATTTTAAGGCTATTTTCAAAGGATGTTAAGCAAAACTACATTTTCTCAATTCTCTTATAAGGCTTCCAGAAATGTGATTTTACTTCCAAATCAAGAGTGACAATGATAGAGCTTAGCAGGGTTCTCCTGAGATGTCAGTATCAACACTAACACACTGAGCATTTATATTCAAAGTTCAGAGATGAATTACAAGGGAGGAATCATTAGATCTCCAGAGATAAATGGACAGATATTGATAAATGATGCTATAATGCATATCCTGTTGGCCTCTATAAGGGAAAATAATTTCTATCTCCTATCATAGTAGACTTTTAAATTGATATTTCTTTTTGGAAGAAAAGGAAAATGTAATTCTTTTTAACCCCCCAAGCAACAAAAAATACTAGGCATACCACAGATGTCCAATAAGTTGTACTTTTTTTCTTGTTGGTGCAAATTTTATTTTTAAAGATAAAATGTTGTGGTAGACACCTGCCATCTGAGGCTATGCCAAGCATGTGGTCCTTCAATGCTAATTTTCTCTGAGGAAATTACTGTATTCCTTTTGCCTGATATCTTTTGGTGAGGGTCACTCCTAGTTGTTATATCCTAAAGTGGAAAGTGGAAAATGAAAAGCCTTAGATTCCTTACTTTTCCTAAAATGTCAGGACCTGGGATGTGGCATAAGTTGGGGTAATAATACCATTTTCCCTGGGACTTGGAATCTTGAGGGACCCAGCGATAGGGAGAGGAAGTATAGAACTCATTTGTTGCATCAGCAGAGGCAGCAGAGGTGATTCTGTCCTAATTAGAAACATTCTAATTAAGGTAATTCTGTCCTAATTCCTGTCCTGTGGTTCCTATTTCCTAGCCCCCATCTAATTCTTGGTTCTGGACCAAGCTCAAGCTAGCTCTCAGTATTTTTCTAATAAATTTCCGTTTGCTTAACTAGAGTTGGTTTCTGTTATTTATAATAAAAATTCTCAAATAAAGAAAAGTAAAATTAGATAATAGAAATATCCATATTACTATTTTGTAGTCTTCTTTTTCATTATTATATTGTATCTTGAATATTTTCCATGATAGTACATAAAGCAAATTTTAATGGTTACCTAGCACATCTTTGCATAGATGCAATATAGTACATATAGACTATTTAACCAGGGCTGTATATTTACATATATTATTTTGTTGTTATTATTGTGAATAATTACCTGACTAGCATCTTATGTATCCATCACCGTTTTGATTTTCTGTTCCTTAGAATAAATCTCTTAACAGTGCAATTGTTGGGACAAAAGATCAAGGCTATTTTGAAGCTTTGAATCATACAGACATTTGTCCCACAAGAAAGACTGCATCTACTTACACTTTTATCTGCAGTGTATGAAGATGCATCTAACAAGATCTTACCCATAAGTGCCATTGCAAGATGGTAGGTGGGAGAATATAAAGCATTCAACTTTACTTGCCCAAATGCACAATTTGGAAAGCAACTAGCCTTTCATTTGAAAACCCCCAGAATGAAGGGGAAGAATTACGATAGAACTCAATACACATCTCACACCATTAAATAATTCTCAATTAAATAAAATTAATTAATTAAAACATGAATTCTTCACAGAGTTCTTGGTACAACTGAATACAAACCAGTGCCATCGGTGTGTTTTGGTAAACGGACACTGTGGAGAATCTCACAGTAAGTTAGGAAGAGAAGAAGGAAAGAATCAAAGACATCCCAGCCAGCTTGCTCCTCCCAGTAACTTAACCACACACTCGAAGCTCAAGACCAAAAGGATTTCATATTTACCAAAGACATATTTACGCATGTGGTGCTGCTAAAATCCATCATAAAGTTGCAACACCTAGAAAGAGCCTGAGAATCACAAGGTCGAATCTGAGTTTACAGTGTTTTCTCTAGATTATTGTATAAAAATCATGCAGCATTTTCTAGAGTCCACTGGCATTTCTTTTAACGCACACTTAATAAAAACGGCCGTCTAGCTACAGCTGGGCTTCACAGCAGCATCCTGGTGACTAGAGGCTGATGAGAGCCAATTTTTATATTAAAAACTGAGCTGCTGCATGCTAAGGAAATACACTCATAACCACATTTAAAAAATGTTTTGTATTTGTCATCAACTAAATGGGTATGATAAGCCCACGTTATGCGTGAGTCTGTGTGCACATGAATGTGTATGTGTGTGTGTGTGTGTGTGTGTGTGTATGTGTGTAATCTGAATAAATCCAAGGGCCCCTAGTGGTTCAAGTTCAGTGAGGTGTTAAATTCATGGCATCTATGAAAAAGTAATTAAAATAATCCAATTCTTTATTCAATTGCTAACAGATAAATGAATTTTAATGCACAGCTAGTATCTTGAGAATTCTTTTCTCCCCACCTTAAGTATCTTAACATAGCAGCTGTTCCCTGCTTCATTTCTCCCAATCTCAATTCCCAGTTGTCCCAAATTCAGCCTATTTTATTTTCTGCCCCCTCATCGTTCAGCTGTTTATGATACAGAATCACTTAGTGCCCCTAACATCTTAAGCATTCCCTCTGCTTAGAGTATTACCTTATTATGCATAACTAAGGACCATTCAAGTGCTGATACGGTAAGCACCTAGCAGCTCAGGGAAGTAGAATATTGTAACAACTCAGGTATTAATTGGTTTAATTCAAATTACACATTAATAATTTTCCCTGACATATTCATGTATGGTTTATGACAAGATGGCTTCACAAGTGATAGATAAGTTATTTTATGTCAAAATGAAAGTTTTATGGCCTGATTACTACACATGTATTCTCCAGGTGAAGAGGAACATTATAAACAATGTTTTAAAAACAGACTTTTGTTTTGCTTTTTCAGGGAAGACAAAAGAAAATAGCGTTTAGGCTTTACCAGTGGATTTATTAATACCTGAAGTGATTAATACCTTCAATGAATACTTTAGTAGTTGTGGCTAATTCTCTTTTCCTTCTTTCTTTCTTTCTTTTTTTTAGTTTATAGAATTTTTATTATTCAAAATGAGTCTTATTTCAATTCAGGTGCTGTAAAGAACGTTCTATTCTGTTATTTGAACACAACATACAACCAGTGACTAATTTATTTCAATGAAGTACTCCACCCAAAGGAAAGCATGATGTGTAAGTCTTTATTTTAATTACTCCTATTTCAAGATCCTTATTTTTGGAGAATAGCAAGGTATTCTGTTACCCACTCTTTCCATCCCTTAAAGGCTTCAACAGGTTTTGGTGAATTCCCATTATCCTCAGGCCTACGTTTCCATGTTACTCAGGCATGTCAGCAGACTCACCATTGGTCCATCTCACTCATGATGGCTTTTTAGCTTTCTGTACCTCTAGTGACATAACTACAGTACAATCCTTTAGGTAAAAAGAATTGCATAGTGTATTACATGATGAATTATTGGCATCTGAAACTTTAGCCTTCTTGTTTAAAAATACTGCCATATGGGCTGACTAAAGCCAGCTTTCTACAGAGGTTCCCATCCAGAAGGAGAGTTAAAGGACAGGAATTCAGCAAGTAACCTGGTGGATTAGAGCTGCACCACGAGAGAAGGTTGAAGAATGCACATCAATCACACTGAGGCGAGCTGCGACCCCAAGGATACAAACAAAATCCATCACCAAGTGGACAGGAGTCCCCTCCCTCATGAGAACAGCTTGAAGTGCCCCACAAACGAACGAACAGAGTTCAAAGGTCCTCCCACTACACTCCATGGGAGAGACCGTCTAGAAACTGGACCTACCTCCCCTACTAGGATGCCATGGTGTTCTCCTCAAAGGCATAAAACTATATAAAACTGTATATATTGTCTACCTGCAATTATGAGCTCCCAGGACTCCCCTCCACTCTCACTCTGAGGTCTGGAGACCTGTCCCTAGGAGTCCGGATTCTTGGGTGATTTTTTGAGGGATGTGGACAGGGCCTGGACTGCAGCTGGTCAGTGCTGATTCTGGAGCATGGGAGTGAGGAGACGACGGTTGGCTGAGAGGGAACCATGGCGAAACGGCAGTGACCTGAGGCACAGAGCACCAGCCATTTTTGGCAACAATAGGGCTCATCCCTTGATATTCTGAAGTCACACCCCCTGTCTCACAGGGCAACCACAGGAGGCCGAGCATCTTTTCAGGTGGCAACCACAGCAGAACAGATCTGGGAAGGAAACACAGGCCCCAGGAGTAAAGGGTTTGCCTGAGGCAGTACCAGCCTGGGTGGAACCCGGGGACTAGAATATACCTGCACAGAGCCGGGAGAACCCCAGGGTGGGGCTGACCCAGAGGACGGTTTTTCTGAGCTTAAGACGCACCTGGCCCTCAGGGGATCATCAGCCTACAGACAAAGGAAGGCAGAAGGCTACAACTGATAGCTAACCATGCTGTGAATACAAACCTGCAGGAGAAAAGTTAGGGCCTGAGGCGCAGGTTCTGGGAACTCAAAACAGCTTCTTTTTGCAGGGGAATTTAGCAGGGACAGAAACAAATTCCCACAAAGTTGTTCTGTTCTGTCAGTAACATCAATCAGGGGTGGGGCTGGAACTGAGTGAACACCCGCCAGGTTCCATCAAGCACCCGAGGTTGTCAGGCCTCACCTCCCCCTGCGGGATAGAGGCAGAGAGCAGTGGCCTGGCTGAGCAGACATAGATTTCCTTGTGATTTAGGCAGGTGCAACCCCCTAGAGTATCTGCTCATTGGAGGCAACAGGGTCACAGCCCTGCGGGACTATCAGTGACTGGGTGTGAAAGAGGTGCAAGGTGGGGAAAGGAGGCATCAATCTTCCCAGACTAATCTATTTTCTGAGTTCTGACTTCATGGAGCACTGGAGTAAGTCATATTTGAGTTGTCAGCAGACCCCTGTGATCTAGTTGCCAGAGACCTTTTAAACTCTCTCACATGAGACAGGTGCTGACTGAGACAATTGATTTGGACCTTTTGGACTGAGACAATCACCTGAGGACTATCCAAGTGGTGCCCTGGGTGTGTGGTTGTAGGAAGATATGATTTTCCTTTTCCAACAGTTACTTGGGAGGGGCGGGGTGACTTAATTGCTGGTATTTCTCCACAGCTAAGACTTCAACCCAGAATAACTTTTTCACTAGGGTTGGACAGAGACCAGCTGAAAACAAGACAGAACCACTTAGCCCCACCACACCAAACAGGTACCCATTTTCTCAGGTCGAAGCACTGAACGGGTCCTCGACAAAGCTCCAGGGGATAGCTATAATTTAGCTTCATAGTAGGGTTGAGTACATTGGATACTTTTTCTTCAATTCCTGAGATACTTTGCTAAGAAGAATATGTTCCAACTCCATCCACGTAAACATGAAAGAGGTAAAGTCTCCATATTTCTTTAAGGCTGCATAGTATTCCACAGTATACATGTACCAGAATTTGCTAGTCCATTCAAGACTATGGGGAAAGGGCCAAGGAAGGGGAAGGGAGTGGGGAGGTTTTGGTGAAGGGAGGGTAATGGGTGGGGCCACATCTATGGTGCATCTTAGAATGGGTACAGGTGATTGCATTAATATACCCAGGTATGATTTAACAATAAAAAAAAAAAAAAGCCCCAGGGGAAAAGTAAAATGGTGTAAAATAATTATGGGGCAGAATCAGCGGAAAAACTCTAATAACATGAATAACCAGATAGATCAACCCCCCACCCGAGGAAAGATATGGCAGATGTAACTAAAGATTCCATTCATAAACAGCTGGCCGAGATGTCAGAAATTGAATTCAGAATTTGGATTGCAAATAAGATTAATAGAATAGAGGAAAATTTAGAATTACAAATTCAAGGAGAAATTCAAAATTCAGAATTAGAAATTCGAGGAGAAATTCAAAAGTTGTCTCAAGAATTTAATAAATTTAAAGACAAAACCACCAAAGATTTTGATGCACTGACGCAAGAATTTGCAGCCCTCAAAGATCAGAAAAATACAATGGAATCCCTCAGTAACAAAGTGGAGCAAGCAGAAGAAAGGATTTCTGACATTAAAGATAAAGCTTTTGAATACTCCCAAACTCTCAAAGAGGAAGAGAAATGGAGACCTAAAATGGATGTTTCTCTCAGAGAGCTCTGGGATAATTTGAAGAAGGCTATATCTGCCTCATTGGAATCCCTAAAAGTGATGAAGTGGCTTCGTAAGGCACAGAGGCCCTTCTCCATGAAATTATGAAAGAGAATGTTCCAGACATACCAAGAGATTCTGAAATTCAGATAGCAGACAGTTTCAGAACCCCAGCATGACTCAACCCGAATAAGACATCCCCAGGCATATCATAATTAACTTCATTAAATTTAATATGAAGGAAAAAATTCTAAAAGCAGCCAGACGTAAGAAATCCGTTACGTACAAAGGGAAGAATATTAGAATGACTGCAGATATCCCTGCTGAAACCTTTCAACCCAGAAGAGGGTGGTCATCAACTTTTAATCTCCTAAAACAAAATAACTTTCAATCCCAGATCCTGTATCCAGCTAAACTGAGTTTCATTTATGATGGAGAAATTAAATACTTTAAGGACATTCATATGTTGAAGAAATTTGCCATAACCAAACCAGCTCTTCAGGATATTCTCAGACTTATCCTCCATAATGACCAGCCCAATCCTCTACCACAAAAGTAAACTCACTCAGAAACTTTTGCTCAAACTACAACTTCCACTGTGGTGAAAGGATTAAAAATGTCCACTGGACTTTTGAAAAACTCGATACCCAAAATTTTATCAGATTTATCAATATTCTCCAATAATGTGAACAGCTTAAACTGTCCTCTAAAGAGGCAGAGGTTAGCTGACTGGATACAAAAACTCAGGCCAGATATTTGCTGCAAAGAAGAGTCACAT
>CAUYPK010047728.1:0-19815 GCA_963574355.1 Loris lydekkerianus
GGGACCAGGGAAGTTAAGGTGGAGGGAGGGTAGTGGTGGGGCCACACCTACTGTGCATCTTAGAATGGGTACAGGTGAAGCTTACAAAAGGCAGAATACAAATGTCTGCGTACAAGAACTAAGAAAATGCCATGAAGGCTATGTTGAACATTTTGATGAGAATATTTCAGATTGTATATGAAACCAGCACATTGTACCCACTTGATTGCACTAATGTACACAGCTATGATTTAACAATAAAAAATAAAAAAACCTCCAAGTTATGGAACACTAGGACAAAGATAGAAAACATGGAAGAAAATACATGTCATAAAATAACTGAGATGTCCATGATTTGTCTAATACATGCCCAATAGAGAAGGCAACATTTGAAAGGAAAAAAAGAATATAAGAAATAATAGAATTGGAAAAAAAAATTGACTCTTTAGATTAAAAACATTCAGTGAAAAGAGTTGATGGAAAATCACCTACATATAGATACAACCCCCTGACAGCTTCCAGGAAAAAAAGCAAAATAGGAAAGAACAGATCAACATTGACATTGGACTTGATAAGAGCAACAAGAGACACAAAACACACTTGAGTAATTACTTATAAATTCTGAAGAAAATTATTTAGGGAAATCTTGATTGCATTAGTTTTTGCTCCCCATGTGGAGAATAAAGACCATTTAGACAGGCCTGTTGAAAAATGTTTAACTTCTAATAGCTTCCATTAAGACATTTTTACACACATACCCCAGGAAGATGGGGAATGAAGAGAAGCTAGAATATCGGAGGAGATTAACAAGTGGAAATACAAGAACTGTGGGGAGAACCTTCGAAAGATTTTTGCAGGAAGGAAAGAGGCTTGAGAGGAAAGTATGCATGGATATAGGTGTGGAAAAAGGAAGATGCAGGATATAACATAAACAATTTTGGAAAATGAATGAAGAACAAAACAACAGCAACAACAACAACAACAAAATCAAGAATGAGAACACACAACTTATTTATGTAGTAATAGTAACCTGTAGCTAAATTATTTTTAGTTTTTCTTTTTGGGAGCAAGAAAAAAAAAAAAAAAAAGTAGGGAAGATAAGGTTGTGATTGCAGAATGCAACTATTTTTATTTATTTATTTATTATTAAATCATAGCTGTGTACATTAACGCAATCATGGGGCACCATACACTGGTTTTATAGACCATTTGACATATTTTTATCACACTGGTTAACACAGCTTCTTGGCATTTTCTTAGTTATTGTATGCTATTAATAATGTTGTGGTTAAATGTCAGTTACAGCATAAAATGAAAGGTGAAGCTGAAAGGAGACAGGGCATGGAATGAGGAAAGAAAGCTGAACTGAAAAGTAGGGAAGCAGGCAGCACCTGTGGCTCAAAGGGGCAGGCCTTGGCCCCATATGCTGGGGGTGGGTGGGTGGGAAATAGGGAAGCTAAAATCTTCACTTTATATCAATAAGTATATATAGAGGGCCCGAGAGATGGAAAACTTAAGTATATTAAGTCAAGTTAGAAGAGCAATTAATTAAAGACCTAAAATCAACACTATAAATAGAATATTAAGCACTGGGAAAAAGAGAAGTGGCAGAGAAGATGATTCAATCTATGTAAAGCCATACATTTCATACAAGGGGATCAAAAATATTTATTTGTTAATATAAGAATAGAAATGCAAACATAATATTTAGAGTAATAAATGTAAATATTAAAGATCATTCAAAGGACTCCATCTAGGATGGAAGTCAATGATGGAGAAAGACAGGAGACAATTGCTATTCAGTATAAAATATTTGTGACTGAGTATAAAATATTTGGGACTGAATTTGTGCATTACTCATACATATAGTACTGTTTAAAAATCAATTAACATTAATTATTCTATTTTTAAATTTCGGCCAATAGCAAGTGACCATTTCACTGATACATTTATATCATCACCAGCTGTCACAGCTTTAAACAATTCTGTTTTGGTAATTTTTTCCTGCTCAGTTATACATGGAAGACTGTAGTTAGCATCTAATTTCCAGAGTTAGAAGTTAAGCCTCAATTTGAAGGCAGTAATTCACCCTTACTCCCTGCCCAAGTATGTGAACTTTTTCTTTTTCCAAAGTTTATTCCAGAACTGACGGAATTCACTGCCAGTTAGTATCTGGATGTTCAACTCTCAAAGGTCAAAACCGGTAGCAAAAATAACAATGCTCAAAAATTTCTGCTATTCGAAAGAAAGACATGGTTATATTTTATCTGTTTATTTGTTCTGGTTCTCATATTTTTCCCAAGCAGATGTCCATACTACATTTTACACTTTTCAGTATTTTCCAACAAAACTCAACAATTTTATATCAAAACAGATGCACTGGGGAGCATAAGAAAAAGTAATTTAAAATAATTTTTTATCTTTCCCAATGTGGGAAACCTCAGAAAATGATTCTATCAAAACATCAAGTTCTAACTTATTCGTGCTTCCTTTATATAAACTAAGATCATATGTCTTCTGGGAATTGTTATGTCAGATGTTCAGGAAAGACCACAACCCTGAAATATAACCATAGCTTCTTACTATAAGTTTAAGTCCAAACACCAAACACGGGTATTCTATTTCCTTCATTTATTAAACTCATGATAGCAATCTGACTTCATCTTAAAAAAAAAAAAAAAAAATTCAACAACTATTAATTTATATCCTAACTTACCCTCACTGTTCCCAAGGCCTTTAATAGAGTAGTTTATTCCTAAATATACACGGAATGGGTAATTTTCCATTCTCTGAACTCACAAATATTCTGAACATTTTATTCACTGGTCAAACAGCATTATCCTTGCTATCTGTAACAATGTCCTAATTTCATTCCTTAGATGACTAGAAAATCTAGAAAAATATAATCTTTAAATTCTATACCATTGCCTCCCCAGGAGAGACTGATGATCTACCATAGATGTCATAAAATGATTGTGAAGTTTTAAAGGACTTTTTAAATATTTATTTTAGCTTCACATCATTGTTAAATATGTATTTACAATACTTTTCTGTGCAACTTACAAATACTTATATATAACTTAGGCAATTTGCTATATTATTTTAATACATACATGTTTTAGACCAAATTCAAATGCCTTCAATCAGAAATATGTTATACTTTATTATATGTTAGGCTCCCTCACTATGCGACCCACCATTATTTTATGTTACACTAAGGGAAAAAAGAATGCTGTCAATTAAACTATGATAAAATACTTTATTTAGAATACTTACTTTATTCATATTAAAAAGCTACTGCAACAGATTTAAACATATTTTATCAAATAACTTGCTCATATATAAAAAGAAAAAATAAATAGATAAGAATTGCTAAATCTTTCTATCTAGGGTTTTTAAATTTTTTTCTAAGGTTGGAGTTGCCCATGTCCACAGTTTTTTGGACAAAATCATCATCTCCCTATTAATAACATTGGTCTCTAATATTTTTTTTCAAGTTACTGCCTTGGACTGTACAAATCTTGATACACATACAATCACATTCCTGATCTTTCCAGAAAGTCTAAGCAGGTATTCATACAACAACTTAGTTTTTTTCTTTTCTCTCTCTCTTTTTTTTTTTTTTTTTTCAGGTTTGAACCCGCCACCTCCAGTATTGGGGCCCACACCCCCACACCCTAATCCTTTGAGCCACAGGGGCTGCCCAGCAACTGAGTTTCTTATTTCCTCAAGTATACTTAAATAATTTTGTTAATTGAAACATTGAGGACCAGCCATTGTCTGCTCATGCTACCTGGAATTCCAAGCACTATGTTTTACAGGAATGGAAGCCATGTCAAATGGTTACTGCCCAACAGCCATCAATTTTAACATCCATTCAACTAGGGCAAAGTTTTAATTCAACAAAATATCTATCCTAGAATCAAAGGAATGTGGTTAAAGAAATAGGAGGGTGTGTTAAAAACTGGATGGTACATTTGGGACTGAAAGACACATGAAAAAAATAAAGACCAGTGTGCAATGCTGGCAAACAGCAGCCTCCTTGGTAGTGTCTGCAGCCCGAAGCTTGTGTCAGTTGCCTTTAGGGACCCTGGAGATGTTCGTTTCCAATACATTCTCATGTGTTACACCTTGTGCTGTCCCCAATCTAGGCAATAAAATTATCAATTAGAAAGTAGAAACAAATTACGAAAAAATATAAAGAAAATAAAGCCATACAGAGAGGTTATTTGTTTGTATTTTTTTAAGATTGAGCCAGACAAATACTATGTGTCATATCTAAAATCAAATAGTAGATTTCCTTTACATCATGGCAATATTAAGAATATATGAAAGCATAGTAGTTTTCACATGAGTCATCTGCTTCCTCACAGTTCTGCCTTACGCATCGAGAGGTTGCTCATTTGTGCTACTTCTCTATTATTTTCCAGTGTTAAAACTCTTCAAGAAGATAAAAAAGCTACACATTTCTATGTGATTTCACTTCAGGAATAACTTATGTTTCAAAGAACTAACAACTAACGTTTCATATAAATAATAAAACAAGTATTATTTCAGTATATTCTTAATGTTTGTTTCCCCATTTGTTTTAACATCTAGAGTATATTCTGTATATGTATTTACAGTACAATTTAGTTTTCTATTGCTTAATTATGAGTTAGCAATCATATTTTACATCTTAAACTGCAAACATCTACTATCTTCTAGTTGTTGTGCATCAGGAATCCAGTTGTAGCTTAGCCAGATGCCTCTGGTTCCAGTTCTTTAGGAGGCTGCATCACACCCTGAGCTGAACCCATTATCATATTATAAGACGTGCCAATTGTGAGCTGCCTTTTCGTAGGGCTGCCTGAGGCAACTTGTTTCCCTCAACCAAGCAAAATAAGACAGTAAATGCCCACAAGGCAGAAAAATCACAATCATTTTATAACACAATCTTGGAAGTGACACCTCATAATTTCCATCATATTCTATTTATGATTGCCAGAAGTTAAGGTCATTGGTGTCATCTTAGAGTTTTTTTAGTGCATAGAGATAAATATGGTGTGTATTGAAAATATATATGATTAAATTTCATTACCCACCCTTTTATTTATTTATACCCAAAATATTTATAAGATTATGACTAAGTCCTAGACATTAGCTTATTACTGAAGTCACAATGCTTAAACCAGCCACCAATAAAAGATCACTGGAAATCAATGAAGACAAGGCATAAAGTCTAGTGAATGGAAATTTGAAAGTTGAATACACTTTACGAGTCAATTATGAAACCACCAGCTTGAGAAAGTAACAGCAAAGTTGTGAATGAATAAAATAGGGTGACTAATTTTGGCATTTGTGAATTTGGGAGAAAGAGAGGGAAAAGGATAGTCATTAGAAATTATTTTGCAAAGTACACAAGAATCTATAAAAAGTCTTGTGTACTAGTCGAAAGGGTTTTTTAATTATTATTTAAGCTATGGAAACTGCTCTAAAGGAGAGTTACATGATGATGGATTGTTCTAGAAAGTTATTGTGGTCATAGTGTGCACACCATTTTTTTGTAGGGAGCAATTCTAGAGGTAGGCAATTTACACAGGATTATCACAGTAGTCAAAGTGGGAGATAATTGAATCAGTAGTGAAGGTGGAACTTCAGAAGAAGGAAAGATTAAAGAATTATTAAGGAGTGTGATTAATGGGAGATAATTCTCAATTAAATGTGGTGAAGAGACAGAGGAATATTCAAGTTACTTTTGGCTTTGGTAAAAAGTGGCATCATTTAAAATTTAAGAAACGTATTGGAAGAAATACTCTTTCTGGCAAGTTAAATAAGATAATTGTGACACAGTTAATTTGAAATGCCTGTGGCAATAAGGTATAGTTGTTAGAAGCACAGGCTTTGGAGAAAGTCTGCACATAACAATATTAATGAGGCCACTATCTAAATATGGACAGATTTTTAAGTTCTTAAAGCAGATGTATTATCTTCTGTGTACAGGCTTGGAGAAAATGAGCACTTACTGGCAAATAAATGTTATAAAAGTACAATTTTACTTAAATAGCTGAAAAGATGCATTATTAGCAAAATCATTCAGAATACAACTGACCAGGTTTATTTAGTGACAAGATTGTCTCAAACCTCTCCCTATTCTTTCAGGAGAATCTCAGGTGGGAGGATGGCTGTCCTGCAGCTCAAACCTGGAGTGGAGTATTGAAAAATCTCTTATGCCTAGTCCATAAGCTAGCGCATTTACCTTTACTGTGCTTCAGCACTCAGATCCAGTTTGGTGGCCTAACATGGTCCTCAGACATAGCCAGGTCAATTTGCTACATTATTCACATGTTTTATGATGATGGCTAAGTATCATGCATACATAGATACAATGAAATTATAAACCTATAATCTCTTTGTGAGCAAAGTAACAAGATCTAGGCAGGGTCAGCAGAGCCAGGCAGGACTGTCTAGTTTTACCTACCATACCTTTCTGATCTCTGGTTGTGACTTAATGGCTATCTCCTGTCCCCTGACCAAACTTAAGCACCAAGAAGAACACAATATGTGTGAAATTCTTCCCACTTAGCTACAAAACATGTTATCAGCTTGATAGCTACTGCAAGGTACAACATTCTATTTTTAGTGTAATGTGTAATACAATTGCCCTGAAACACTAATTGGAACTGTTCTTGATCCATCTTGAATTCTATTTACCCCATTTTAAGGGACAGTGGCTGAAGGATAATTGTAATTTAATTTTTTTTTTTTTCAAAATCCTTCACTGATTTATTTACACAGAGCATGATATATCTAACAGGGTGCATAAATTAAGCTACCAAAAGAAGTGGAGGGCCAAGTAATTTAGGGGTATAAATTCATAAATTCTATCCACTTTCTATTAAAGAGCCATTTGATTTCTTGTACAGATGTTACCAATAATTTTCATGGTGAAAATAATATTAGCAATTATACTGTTCAATTTCCATCCACTCATTCACAGAGAGCACATTGTGAGGGCACATTACCTTGCCTTATATAGATTTTAATCATGAGTAGCTCCGGCTGTGTTAAATGAGTTACTGAGATAAATCATTGTCAAGGATGGGAGGTATCACTAGTCCTTCTACAATATCCTTCATCCAATACAAAGAAATATTTTATAAACATGTGAGTCACTCAATCAGTAGTGTGATTTCACTTTTTAGGAGAAATCACTTTTTGGAATATTATCATATTCACATTAATTGAGGTCATCTGTATAGTGACACAACTCTTACCATATTGTTTCTACTATGATAGATACTGGTAAGAGAAGATTTTGCTTGCACCTCAGGGAGTCTGTATAAAATTAACACCACACTTACTCCTGTATCCTCCTGTCCATCGTCAAAGAGACATTAAATATTCTTTCTCTTCTAGATTGTGCTTCACTGCTTGGTTGTGTCAATTCTTTTAGCTAGATATACAATTAAGATCGATGTAGGAATTTTTACATGAATTACTATATTAGCTAAATGGGGAGTACAACACTCATTGCCAATTTTTGCCTAGTTCCTGCCTGGCTTTCACTATAACATTATTTTTTGTTTACTGGAGATCATTTTGATTTAAGCTTATGAGTATACAGTGTGATTAGTCAGGATGATAGTAAACAATAAATTGATTCTCCTTTCATTCATTTAACCAAAGCCAATATCTCTTTTAAATATATCTAGTACATAGTAATAATGCTCAAAATCAACTATCTGTGATGATTTTAGAAGCTCTGGGAGTCTTCACTGGGTCTTTCTCAAAGGTTGGGGTATGTTTGCTTGGTAATTATCTCTTCCCTTGTTGGAGAACATTTATTTTTAATGTACAATGCATGCACACACATTCTCAGGCACCTGCAGAAGCTGATTAGTCACCAGAACTTGGATGCCAGTGAAGGGCTCAGATTATATTTTGACCTTGACTTGCACTCTTGTGCTCTGGCCTATCTCAGATTTTAGACCTTGCCATGAAAGCTGTGCTATGTTGTTCAGATATCCACTGAGAATTGAAGGCAATTTTTTCAGCTCAGGAGAGTTACTACACAATAGCATATCCCCTCCGTAGGGTACTTTATACCAAATAAAAGTTCATCACAAGGCTATGAAGCTCTCTCTGTGTTAGGACAACTTTGAAGGGCCATGCTACGCAGACTTCACAGATACACGTAAGTTCAACTATGTTCCTATTATGACCTTGTCATAGCCTAAGATTTACATTTTCTTAAATCTTCTTTTTCCCCCATTAATTTTTCTAGAAATTGATCTCCACTCAGAGTTTACTTCATGGAAAAAATAATCATCAACAGATGCTTATTGGCAAAAGTTTGCTATACCAATTTGGGGTTTTTTGAAATGATATTAATTTCACCTCTAGTACCTGATCAACCTTTAGCAGGTTTGTTTACCTGTTCATTTACAAAGGCTGGTCTCACTGAGGTGTGATGCCAAAAATTTCTTCCTCATGCTTTTATAACCACATCTGTAGCCAATGTGACTAAACATTCCATCTGAATAGACCTTCCGGACCTATCTATACAAAGAATGTGTATTTCTCACCAAGGCAGCCATATTTAGGATGATGTTAATTCACTTGGTCACAGTTACTGGAGTTACCATAAACATATACCTGGATTTTCCAATGAAGCAGTGGCCCTGCTAATAATAAATTTCATTCAATAACATGTTCACTCCTAAGGACATCCCCAGCTAGCAAAATGTGAAATTTCCTCCCAAGGTGGTAACTTAAGTCAACAAGTTAATCTGTATTACCTATTTTATGCAGGAAAATTATTTAATGATAATTACTTCTACCCTGGGGCTCTTATAGTGCATAGCAAGGGCCCTTATAGTGCATAGCAAAGGTCTTTCTTTATTTTGCCGTAGCTGTTTAAGCACACAGGTACCTCTCACATAGGCTAGGAAGGAAATGCACAGGTCCTCTGTTGGGGATGCAGTCTGGTGGAAGTCAACTTTACTTAATCAAGTCAGTTGTGTTCTGTCATTCCTTAGCGTAGTAAAAATTGTCCTTAGGTGTTGTCACTCTAAGGATAACTACGGTGAAATAAGCATTTTTGAAGATGTACAATGTTTTAGCCTATATTATTTACCCTACTTCTTCTTCTTTCCTTGTTTATCAATCAACATGCTATAATTCTCGGGGGTGGGGGGGCAGAATACAGTGTGCTGCAGTATTTAGGAAAATGGATTCTAAAACAAGACTGCTTACATCTCAATCTGGTCTCTACTACTTTTCAGATACATGCAATTCTCAGTTTTTTCTTTCACAAAATGTTGATCATAGCAGTCCTAACTGTAAATATGTGATTGTAGTAGGGTTACTACTTAATAAATGCTACATGCATCTTAGAAACACGTCTGATCCATAGTAATTACTATCTAGCATGAACAATTACTTGCAATTACCTGGGAAGACACAGTTACCAGCCACCTTTTGCTTAAGATAATGCCTTGCCATATCCTCTGGTGGGGAAAACGGGAAAAATAAGGCAAACCCTGCAATTACCTTAGCAATTCAGTCTTTGTGTAGATACACAGGGCTGGAAGAAAAGCAATTTCCTCTTTTGGGGACACTCCTGACCAGATTCTCTCTCATCTATCCAGTTTTATTCTTTCTCAATAGCATAATTACATCCAACAGAAGGAACTTGTGCACGTTTGGAGTATGCCTGTGGGCTCCAAGCTCTCTACACTTGAGTGGTAATTAAATCAATCAAGTCTTCCTCAGCTATGATTCCAACTGCTTTCAGAAAGTGCAAGCTGCCTGAGGCAGCTTTTCCCCTTCTGCTTTCAATTAAGTTGTCTCTTCCCCCACCTGTCTGGTGAACTGAGAAAAAAAGTAGCATATGTTTTCCAAGATGCCCTCTCCATTGCTGTGTTTTATGTGTCTTGGCTGCTGCAGTGTTTCCCCTGGACCCTGCTCCCATCACACTGCTACCCAGAGAAGGACTCTCTCATGGGACATGCTGCTGTGCTGTGAACAAGTTCAGAGGGCTGTTGGTCATCTCTCTACAGAGAAGGGTCTTATTTCCCCATAAGCCTTTTAAGACGGAGGAGTCATTTTTTTTATAGGGCATAGGTTTTATGTCCAATAAAATAGAAAATAATAGGAAAGGAAGATGGTACAAGAGCACTCTGCAACTTAGACAGAAAAAAGATTTTGCAAAAAAAAGAAAAACTTGAAGGAAACAATTTTGGGGTGGAATTTTGTCAAGCTGAGGAGTCGTTGGTGAGCATGGCCCAGTTGTCGCTCATGACAGATGCACTGGTATTGGGTGCTAATGGCATTAGGCCTGTGCTCCGGAGGCCTTGCCAGGCTGCTGGAAACTCAAACATCATTTCTAGAACTCTAGCACTGTGGAACTTCAACCTAATTACTGTATATACCCGTGAAAAACCATCTTGTTAGCAAACCATTGTATCTAGATGTAATATCTGTATTCTGGTTACAATTTTTATTGTCAAACTCAAACCATTGTGTTAGATCAAATGTACAGTGACTAGGCGGCATATGTGGTTCTCACACCCTAGCTATGTGGCCATGATCATATCTAGCACAGAGTACCGTGATTCCAAGGAGCCTATGATCCTCAGCTTCCTGCCACTTAACCAGTTGAGAGCTATTTAAAGAGATACTTAACTGTTCTGTACTATAATTTCCTCCACTGGTAAGTGACAATAATAATATGCCAAGATTCTTGAGATAATTAGTTTAGTTAATTTATGTAACTTGAAGTAAATTTCACAGCTATTACTGTTATTACTATTATTATTGTGGCCATAACCATGCTCGTGTAACACTGTTTCCTTGACTTACACTGATAATAAGTGTTATATGTTAAGCTCATATTCTGTAAATTTCTGTGCTATGCACATTATAGGCATTTTTTATTAAGTTTTACAAGAGCCTATAAAGTGAGTTTTATTAATAACTCCATTTTTAGAGAAGTAAATTGGAAGGACAGCATGTTTAAATAATAACCTACAGCCACCTAATAGCAATTTCTTATTATCTTGAGATTTTTCTTCCTTTTCTTCCTTCCTTCCCTCCCTTCCCCTTTCCATCTCACAATCCTTCTATCCTTCCTTTCTTTCCTTTTTTAATGTAATGCCTAATAGTTATTTCTTATTCTGGCTATGTTTGGTGATACGGAAACTAATCACCAAAATCTTGACTTCTTTTCAGGTCCCATTGTACCAAAACATCTCAAACACACCCAACACACATGAGGAGGGTGGCTATGTGCCCACAAAGAATGTGCTACAAATGTCAACCAAATTCTGATAGACCAGAGATACGTGCCTGAGTGTGTGACCAGGATAAAGTTGTTGGTGCATCTCAGGACCTCCCTTCAAGAATTTCCATCCATATGTTAACTTGCTTTTGAAGCAGCATATGTTTTTAACTATCTTTTGAGATAGAGCCTGGCATTTTGGTACTACTGAAAAAAGGCTAATCCATATGCTTTAAGTAATTTATCTTATGTTACTATTGTAATAATTCCACTTGCATAAAGATAATAAACTTTTTAGTTTCTTCAATTATAGTATTGATTGGTTTATTTAGCTTCGTGCTTCAAATTGGATACAACTGAAGACAATATCAAATTGTCTTCCTATCTTGGAAGATATATTGGATATATGTCTTCAAGTTGAGGGAGAGGGAAGGAGAGATGAGGGGGATGAGAGGGGATTGGTATGTTCCTACTTTAAGAGAACACAGCAGGGGTATATGGCACACCTTTTGGGTGCAGGACACAACTACAAGAGAGATCCTACCTAAAACATTCAAAAATTGTGACCTGATTGTTTGTACTCTTATAATAACCTGAAAAATAAAAAATAAAAAATTCCCAAGTCTTGATATAATTGATAACTAGCTATTCTTTTTTTTTGGAGAGAAAGTTGAACTAAAATATCTTAGTTAACCAGATAGAAAGAAAGAAGGTTTGTACTGGGTTTTAGGTGGCACAAGCAACTTAGCCTGCAGTAGGTATAAGGATGAATATTGGGAATTCAGTCTGGTGTGAGGAGGGATGCTTATAATTAAAATGAACACAGGGAATGCGCAGTTTTTCAACATAAGAACTGTTCACAAAAGTGGTCTCTGAGGTACAGCTGGCAAATGAGGTGAGAAGCAGCCTCTAAAATCTTGCTTTAAGCAGCATTTTTATGCTTATTAATCTGACAGACTTCTCTACTGTTCTGAAACCAACTACAGTAGTTTTAATCATAGAGGGAACATGTCAAATTGCTCTGAATTCAAGCCCATCAAAAGTGTGGAATGCCTTCAGGATTTTAAAGAACACAGGGGTCAAATCTCTTACTCCCTATTTGCTTTGTCTTATGCAATCAACATCGGTAAATGCAGCCAAGAAATTAAAACACTCGCACTCATAATGCCTGTCTTTTGCTTCCTATTGTCTATTTCACAGATGCTTCAAGGTTGAGCAAATTAGGTTTCTATTCATTGGAGATGTTATCTGACTGTTTAAGTGCTGCAAATTTTGGTACCCTCACAGAGTATGCTGTGCTTAAGTGCTATGAAACAAAGGCAGTTGTATGAAAACAAACACTAATTATATCCATATTTGAATTCTTATTTTGTTTAATTTTAAATGAGTTTTATGAATTTTGAAATCTAGTGACTCCTAGAATGATTCAGATGATACAAGCCCACTTGGCTTTGTACTATACCCTGTTTAACTGAAATGCATGCATATCAGAATCCTGCATCACTTTGCAGAGTTATATGGTAATCAGATATAGAAAATACCTCTGAAATGCTAGGTCTATGAATCCTTCTTGTATGTATAAAGTTATATTATGAAAATAGGAATGGGTGCCACAAACATTTTATTCCATTGATTTTGACTTATTTGTTTTAATGATTCTCTTTCAATCTCTCTCTCTTTCCTTCTTTGATTTGTCACATTTCAATAGCATCTTTTTCTCATCCTCTCTCCACTTCACTTATAAGAGCTGAGATGAGCTATAGACGGTTGAGCTGCTAAGTGTCAAGTGGTTAATTAAGACAAGTCAAAATGAAACTGAGAACAAAGCCTCTAATCGCTGATTGTTGTAGTAGAAACAAGAGACTAAGCAGGAGAAAGCACAGATTTCCTAATTTTCCAATATTCCCTGTGGAGCAGCATCAGGTGATCATTGCAGGTGGATCAGGATAGATGTGGGAGTCATCAGGGGGAAGTCCTAGACAGAAGGTCCCTGTTATTTTACTGACTTGACAAGTTGTCAGGTGGGAGAGTTAGGAATGGAAAAATACTGAGTACTGAGACAAGATGGGGGAAATGTATTTCCTAGGCCCTCAGTAAGGAGGAATTTTAGCTTAGGTGATTTAGAGAGTGTCTCAATCTATTTGGGGCCATACAGAATACCACAATGGGCAGCTTACAAACAACAGAAATTTATTGCTCAGTTTTGGAGGCTGGAAAGTCAAGGATGGAGGCACTACCAGATTCAGTATCTGGTGTAGGCCTACTTTCTATTCTATAGCTCATCTTCTTACCAAGTCTTCACATAGCAAAGGGATGAGAGATCTCTCCAGGCTTTCCTTTATAAGGGCACTAATTTCATTCATGAGGGCCCCACCGTCATAAACTAAAGGAACAAAATATCCAGTCTGTAACAGAGGGCTACAATTGATTCTAAACTTTTGTTATTAATGATTTTTCTGTGATATGAAGTCATGGTTGTATTGGGTGTCATGGTAAACAGAAGTAATAAAGATCACTTATAAAGTACCATAGTATGTGGCATTCACTGATGTACATTAAATATTCCTCATTATGCAAATGGGTCACTATAGAATAGAATAAATTTCCAGTGACAGCATCACATATGGATTTTAGACAGGTGTTTTATTTTAAAAAACCTTAGATAAAAGTGAAACTGTTGTGCCCTAGAAAAATTGTTAGATAATTCAAAAAGTAGCACCATTCATGACATAGATGCTGAAATGAAATATATATATCACTAATTTTTTCATAAAATCCAACAATAAGAAAGTCATTTCAAAAAATAAAAACAATATTTTTCTGTGTAATATGTAATGTTAAGTGTGTATAATTTAATTAATAAATTAAATGCAAATCATGATTTGACTATGTACCTAAATTTTAAGTATTAAAAGTAGCAAACATTTCTTAAAAGTGTTTTTCATTAGGAATATGGGAAATGTTCTTTTAATTTAAGGCTATCATATATTTCATGGCAAATGCCATGTTGAAATGTCTATATATCGCAATTATACTTTCCGTCTGAAATAAAATCACTAAGTTAAATGACAAAGATCTCAGTGTATTAAAGAGAAATTTATTTACATTTTATTTAAATAGATGCATCACATTTTATTAAAACAGGTCCAATAAATTTATCAATTTTAATCTCAGAAGGAAATGTTCAATCACAAAAGTGACGGGCTCTTTAGAACATGATTTGAATTTGTTAGGGAGAGGTGGCTTATTTTGCACAAAAAAAGGACCAATTGATTCATTCCTGCTCTTGTGTCTCTGTCACAGAGATTTAAGCCTGTTAGTGTTATTTACACAAGTTACGAAATAAAAAATAATAAGAAATTCTTGTTCCAATATTTTTTCTTCCTACTTCCCCACTTTTGGCTGAGCTTCCTGTAAATAAACTACCTTATGCAATGTCTTGTGTAAATAGATTTAAAGAGTCCATTTTACTTTTGATTAAACAGGTAAGAACTTTTACAGGACATTTTGTTTTTTACCCCTTCCCATACTTTATTGTGTACTTTTTCTTGGCACAGGATCTGCAGGGATATGTGTTTGTCTGGCCAAGAGGTCCAGCAGAACAACTAGCCTCTCCAGAGGATGATTTTTATTGGAACTGTTTTTCCAATTGCCAGCAAATGATATAAATTGTAGGAGACTGAAAAGGTCACCTCTGGAACAGTCCTACTTATGTTAGTGCAATGATCACTAACCTGCAGCTACACAGAGAGTCTCAGGCCCAGACGGTGGTCACGCCAGCCAACAGCAGGCTGCTGCCTCAACTCCACATTAGTTTTCTTCTGGAAAACAAAATAAAAAAACTGAGTCAGATGTACATGTAGAATTTTAAAAAAAGTCTTTCCTGGATATTGCATTTATTTATGATATACAACTATCCTTCTTTTTGGTTATGTCAGTGTCTTTATATTACATAAATTATATAATAACATGAGATATCTTAGTTTTAAATATAATTAATATTTAGCACATATATAATATGTGTGTGTAGATAGATAGATGATTGATAGATATATTTATAAGTATAGAATGTCACACAATATAAGGAATCTATATCATTCCAATGTGGTTTCCTTGAATTTTGTTTGCTAAAATTTGAGTAAAGGTGCAATAACTTCCTGTTTAACTTATTATAGTGATACTTGAATGTCAGGTTCTTGATCTCGGTGATTTGAAGAATAAAGCAAGGGACCACAGGATCAGTGGTAAGTCAGGATTTATTTACAGAAACCAAAAATGAATGACAACAACTACAAAAACCAAACCTCCTGGCAGAGGGAACCCAGGAGGGGAACAAGCTCTCCTTCTCCTTCCTGGAGGTCTGTCTTTGTGCTCTCTGCTCAGAGGTTTATATAGTGGCAGGGGGATGGTTCTGCTAGCGTGTGAGTCTTGTCAGTTACAGCCAGCTGTCCAATGAACTCTCAGGCCTTGGAAACTGACAGGAAGTCCACCAGTCAGAAGTGCAGGTGGAGGAGACAGCAAGGCACCATCCGTGGAACTGACCAGTCAGAAGTCCACAGTGGAGGAGACAGCAAGGGGCCAGCATCTCCCCTGCAGGTGTCCAGCCCTTCCAGCAAGCTGGTTCCTCCATCTGTAGGAACATCAGCACTTCTAGGGCTAAGATAGCCAGTCATTGTGCTGCCTTGTCCCGCATCAATAGTACCTAGAGTCACACTGCATCACTTACAGAATTTGCTTCTGAGTCAAACAGCTTGGCTATAAAATACATCTATCCTTGGGCAAGAGGTTTAACCTCTCAGTATCCACGTTCTCAGGACTGTAAAATGAGCAGTTTTAGTTCAAATGTACTAACAGCCAGTGAAGATAAGTAGCACTCCTAAGACATTTGACAGAGTCCTCTGGGGTTCTTGCAGGGCAAGAATTAACCCTTTGCTTACTAGACCATGGTGAGGTAAAGGGAGTTTCATGAAAGAAGCTGTTATGATCAAGGTGGAAGGCGAGTGCATGGTGTTTTGAAAATTTATTGTGAGAAGTTAGGACACTGGAGCATACTGGCTATATATTGTCCTTGTTTTTGAGAACTGAATATGTTAGCATGAATTAAACTTTAGATCAGGCATATAAAGTGTCACAAAAATTCTTTCGGAACTATATGCCCCAAATGTTGCATTTGGAATACATAGAAGTTTGAAATATACATTAGGAAATTAACATTAAGGGTTTTGCTCTCTCTAAAGAATTACCTAAGTGTTCTATGAAACACTTAAACTTCATACAGTTGATTGGAACAGTTTATAAACTATGAAAATTTCCTTTTATGAAAGTGGCTTGGTCAACAAATAACTTTCCTAAAATTGCAAAAACTGAAATAAGTTACACATACACCAAACCTCAAAAATAATTACCATTGATGAAGTTCATGATGTTTTAGTTATACACTCAGACCAAGTCAGCAATTTAGTAGTTCATTAAACACAATAGCTGTTTTGTTTGCTGGTGTTTGTACAGAGAAAAGAGATAAGGCAGTATTAACAGGAAAACATGTTTTAAAGTTGCATTGGCCTGTTTAAACTCTGATACATACACTTACTAATACCAGAAATAAAATAATATATTATATAACTTAAGTTCTATGAGCCCACACACATTCATACATATTTAAATCATGAGTCATATGCATGCTTAATATCTGTATTTTGATTATTTGATATTCTTCTAGAACTATTTCTGTACCTCTCAATTTTGTAATAGAACATCTAGGAAGGGTAATCAAACTTAATAATACATACCTTAAACATTACAGAAAGATCTCAAGATTTTTTTTTTTTTTTTTTTTTTTTTTATAGACAGCGACGCACTGTACTGCCCTTGGTGGAGGGCCGTGATGTCACAGGACTCACAGCAACCTCCAGCTCTTGGGCTTCCGCTATTCTCCTGCCTCAGCCTCCTGAGTAGCTGGGACTACAGGCGCCCACCACAATGCCCGGCTATTTTTTGGTTGCAGTTCAGTCGGGGCTGAGTTTGAACCTGCCACCCTCGGTATATGGGGCCGGCGCCCTACTCACTGAGCCACAGGCACCACCCAGATCTCAAGATTTTCAGTTGGTCATTACTGAAACAAATTGCATGCACAGGTAGCAATGTAATTCATGTGAAATGTGCACATAGTAGTGCTTAAAAATATAGAAGAAAAAAATAACATTTCAGAGTGTAATAAAATACTGTACTATTATGCCACAAAAGTTATGTCAGGGTAAAGACAGGAATGTACAGTTGAAAATAATAGAAATACAAACGTAGGCCTTGAAGAATCAGAGAATGGATCTGTGTATTTTTTTCCACTGTTCCTCTGTGTTTTACAAATAGCACACAGACAGATCTCATTTCCAAAGGTACCTGGGAGCCTATTTTTAACGTATAGTGGGGCCACCTTCTTTTATATCCCCCAGACCTCCTGATAGCTTTTTAGCACCTAGTTCCCTGCAATAAATACCTTTCAGTTTGAAAACTCCTAGAGATTTCTAGTTGTTTGTACTGAAGCCTTACAGATATACAAGATTTCCTAAGGTAAACTAATGTGTCTCTGCAGAGCACGAAAGTAAAACTATAAAAATTTACTTGCAATTTATATTATCACAAGGTTGAAAATCATTTTTTATTATGAAATTTTATATTTATTATTAGAAACAAGCTAACTTGATTAACTTTTAAAGAAATTACTTTTAAATTTAGCATTCATTTCTTTATGGAAGCCACAATATAAGAGGTCCAATATCACCGGCTCATTAACCAAAATCTAACTATTATTCTTCACCACCCTCCATAGCACCAATGATGGGTAAGATTCCCAAAACTGAGACAACCTAAGACAGGATATGGAGAGGCTGCATGGTCGATTACATTCATAGTACCCAAAGATGGGTAAGATCACTCTGCATTCAGTCAACCTAAGACAGGGACCAAACCATTGATGTTTGTATCCCCATGACGGGTAAGACTGAAACTGCAAGAGCAGGCAACCTAAGACAGGGGCTACGTTTTTCTGCCATACAAAAAACAAAAGAGGAAATTGTTGGGCCCTGCCATGTGCCTGAGGCCTAGTGCAACTTCCCGAGCCTGACTTGAAGTAGATCCATCGAGCTACTTCCGCGTAGCAATGACTCAGCAAGGCCCGGCCTGAAACTGCCTCTACCTAGATACAGCCAATGTGGTACCATGCCACTGGCCCGACCCTGTCACACACCTCTTCCCCCGCTTTCTTTCCCCACCCCTTCTCCACAATAAAAAAATTAATAAATAAATAAAAAAAAAAAGAAGTTAAAATACCAGCTGGATTTAGGAGACACTAAAAGAGAGTTGACATCCATTATCTAATCCATTATGGCTGCATTCCAATAAAATCCTGGACTGTCATTTCTCCACAGAAACAGCAGAATGGTTTCTATGCCCAGAAGAGAGATTCTTCAGAAGTAGTGAAGACCCAGTCCTAAAAAGACCAAGAGGACAGCAAAGAGGGTTGTCTAAGGTTCTGCAGGAACCAAACTGAGTGCTTCACAGGACACTGCAGGGCTCAGTGCATACTCACGTAGACATAAGGCTTGAGGATCAGAAGAACGTCACCTACTCAACCACGCTTTCATACACAGTGGGCCCTTCAACACTTAGACTCGTTGCTTAGGATGAGAGGAGAGAGGGCATAGCATACTGATGGAAACTAAGCTTCTGTAACCTGACATAATGGGAGTTCAAAATGGAAACTGAAGTAAGTTATAAAGTTATAATGCCTTGTTTATCTAAGAGTGTGCATCAAGGTTTATCCTTACTCCATCTGAAAAAAGAAGAAGATGGAGATGAGTACCACAATGTCAGTAAACTTCTACTGCTTTACTACCTTTAGCAGAAGCCAGAGAAGGGGGTTCCTTTTTTTAACAAGAACATAATTCTCTTTGATGGATTTTTTTTTTATTGTATCAATACAATGGCCAGAATTTGGAAGAGTTCCTGGGGCTCTCTGTCTCCATGACTGGCCATGAAACACTCTGGTCCACACAGCTTCCCTTCACTGAGGCATCAGCATTTTCTCTTCTCTTTCATCTTTGTTCAGTCTGATTATTTGTTAACCTTTCCTCTGTTTTATCACTCAGAAAGTAATATTTCAATGTATAGCTTTGCTATGTCATAGGCTGTGTGACACTTTAAAATGTATAGTTGAGTTGACCAGCTTCTCTTAAGTTTCAATTTTTTAATCCCTTAATATGTTTTATTTGGATTATCGTAAAACTCTATTGACATTTAAATTTTCTCTTTACTTTTTCCACTTTAAATTTTTTTACTTTACTTGCCATTATAACCTTCTGTTGTAATCTTTTTCTCCTTTGTAGTTTTATGTGTTGTTTTATAAGTATTTGTTGTTAGTGTTATCCTTTATCTCGACTTCTATTTATGCTCCTTATATTATTTTTACCTTTAAAATATTTTATCCTGCTATTTATACGTTTTCATGATCTGTTTTTTTTTTTTTTTTTTTTTTTTTTTTTTTTTAAAGATTATATAAATATTTAATAATTTTTAGT
>CAUYPK010047730.1:0-14794 GCA_963574355.1 Loris lydekkerianus
GGCCGCCCGGGGGTCTCCCGGGGTTGGGGGCGGCCCCAAAAAAACCCGGGTGGTGTATTACAACCCCCCCCCCACCCAAAAAAAAAAAAAAAAAAAAAAAAAATATATATATATATATATATATATATATATATATATATATATATATATATATATATACACACGCACACACACACACACACACACACAAACACACAATTTCAAGTAATATCTCACCTCAAAGAAACAAACATGTTTGTAATTCAATTGGATCAGTTGTAAACTCCAAGTTTTAGCATTTAGTAGATTTGTGTATAGAGAAGAAATCATAGAACAATATTATTTTTTTAATGACTCCAAATGACAACAAAGGACCAATATATTTTTATTTTATTTAAAAATAATTTATTTCTAATAACTTGTCTTGGGATTTGTGCATAAATATTTGCACAAATGGAGCCCCATGAGATGTAAGGAATTTGTTACACTTGTGAAAAAAAAATCCAAAAATTATTTTTACACAGTTTTCTTTCTTTATTATTATTTTTTTTTTATTAAGTCATAGCTGTGTACATTGATATGATCATGGGGTATCATACACTAGTTTCACAGACCGGTTGACACGTTTATATCACACTGGTTAACATAGCCTTCCTGGCAATTTCACAGTTATTGTGTTAAGACATTTACATTCCACATTTACTAAGTTTCTTAATCAACTTTGAGTTTGTTATGCTCCAATGCATAGCCACAGATTCACACACTTGATGTTTTTTCTGCTGCTCAATGGCACCCTCTGGTGTTTTTCTTTTAGCTGAAGGTCCTGGGATTTTCATTATGGGGTTAGTTACGTTTTGAATCATAATTTACTTTTTTTGATAGAGGATCTGGATTTGGAGTCTGCCAAATCAGAGAGCCTCCAGGAACTAAGGGGAATGGGATTTCATGCCATAGTTTAATTTTTCCACCTACTTACCTGACGGTAATATGTTCTTTCCAGCCATGACTTTGCTACATCCTTTCTCAACTGGTGACTTTCTTCTTAAATTAGAAGGCTATGAAATTTTTTTTCTTCAAATTCAGTATGGAATAAAGGAATACCTTTTGAACTTAGAGTTAGAAAATCTAATTTTACATTCTGGCTGTGCTACTTACTTATATCTATGGGCTAGTTACTTCTTTTGATTTTGTTTTATTTCTTTTCTTTTTTTTTTTTTTCATTTTAAAATGAAAGGATTGGACTTTTTATAGCGCCTTGCAGCCCTAAGTGTCTTTGAGAGGGCATTTCAGGAAGTCATCAACCAGCTGAGCATTAGTGAGGTAATTTTCTTGGGGTCACACGGCTAGTAGTAAGTGGTCACTCAGACATGAATTCATCCTGACTCCAGGGAATGTTCTCTTTAAACCATGCCACTGCCTCTCTGTTTCTTCTGCTAGAGAAGCTAGTCACTGCCCTTACATCCTTGCCATTCACAGATTGTTGAAAGACCACCAGAACCAGCCTTACCTGGGGGCTTGTTAGAAATCCCAGGCCCCCCTCTGACCTACTAACTCAGTTTAAGAGGAGCCTAACAAATCATCTTCGTCTACAAAAATGGTGACTCGTGTCTTTTTTTTATATATATATACATTTCAGATTTGAATTTGACAAAGAAACTTCCCAAACTCTGAAGCTTGAAAACGCCTTGTATTTTGATCGAAAATACCTTTTTGCAAATTCCAAGACTTACTTCAATCTAGCTGTAGATGAAAAGGGCCTTTGGATTATCTATGCTTCAAGTGTGGACGGCTCTAGTATTCTTGTAGCACAACTGGAGGAAAAGACATTTTCCGTGGTGCAACACATCAATACCACGTACCCCAAATCCAAGGCCGGCAACGCCTTCATCGCCCAAGGAATCCTCTATGTCACAGACACCAAAGATATGAGGATAACATTTGCCTTTGATTTGTTAGGAGGGAAACAGATCAACACAAACTTTGATTTAAGAACTTCCCAATCTGTTCTTGCCATGTTATCATACAACATGAGAGATCAGCATTTATATTCATGGGAAGATGGCCATTTAATGCTCTATCCTGTGCAGTTTTTGTCAACAACATTGAATCAGTGACGTATAGCATTTTGTTCCCCTCAGTAAATTTCAGATGTTTTCTGGGCCATTTCTATCCCAGCAGAAAACTTGTCTGTAAGGGTAGCTGGTTACTTAGAAGATAATGTCTTGATATAAGTGTTTATATGGCTTGTGAGTCCCCTTTAAAATCAGGTTGCTTAGTGCAATAGCACTGGACTGGAAGTTAAAATGGCTATTTGGTGATTCCTCCACAAACAAGCTGGGAAAGATACTTCTCTCTCCATCGGTTCCATGAAACAGCTGGCTAAGATGACTGGCAAGATTTCCTCCACCTGTAGGAAAGTCGATAACCATTATCTATTTGGTTTTGTTGTTTGTTTGTTTTTTTAGCCATGTGCTGAGCAAATTAACCTTTGAGTTGATAAGTCTTGTCGTTTGAGTAGTGACTTCCTCAGTGCTGACTTACATTTGAAGCCTTGGAAAGATAGATTGACCCTTCAGGGATCCTAAGGTACCCCTTACCCATTATTTATTGCTTTCTTTGCATCTGCACAAGCCACAACAGAATGACCTTTATCCTCAGCTCCTGATTGCAGTTCTGAGATTAGCAAAAGCCAGAAACACCTACATGCTCAGTTCTTTTTCAATGAAACAGATTCCTACTGGTTTCTGACCAAGGGATTTATAACTGTGGATCGTAAACACTGAATCCTCGGGTCACTCTGGCTTCTTCTACCACAGCTGTGGGTCTTCTATCCGCGTACTAAATACCGTGTAAGTGGGTATTAGTCTAGCTGCACTTTGCAGTGTTCAGAAGAGAGGCATCATTTATGGTTATTATTGTGGAACAGGGTGGACAAATGATGGCCTGAGGACAAAAGCCAGTGCATTGCCTGCTCTTGAAAAATGAAGTTTTACTGGAGCGGAGCCACAGTCATCTGTATGTGTCAGTCTGTGACTACCTCCCCTCTATGATGGCAGTGCAGTCACTGCAACAGAGTCTGTGTGCCCACAGTCCCTAAAACTGCTATCTGACCCTTTGCAGAAAAACTTTGCCAACTCCCAATCAAGAATATGAACTGAGCTTGATACTGGGAAGGGCTTACTCACCAGAACCTATTTTGTTTTGCTTTTCCCTAGACGAAGAAGTGGCATTTGATGTGGCTTGTGTTTTTTGCTAGAGGGGAAGGGTGATAGCAGTGTCCCCCACAAAGCAGTTAGGGAGCTATTCTTGCCCCTACCATAGTTTTAAAGAATATGATCTGCTCTCCTTGAACACCAAGAGAGAATCCAGTTTAAGTAGCTTCTAAATACTCTAAAATATGCACCTTTTTCACCAACTAACTTCTTTAGATGTCCAGAACTGAGGTCCTGGCAGGACCACTGAGAGTAGAGAGGAAACTGGGAAAAGTCATTGCAGCCTTGCGATCAAGAAGAGAAACAAGGAAACATCTTACATAAAGGGTCTTTTTTTTTAGCAATTTGCCCTAATTTGTGTGTTCTGAAACTTTTTATCTTGGCCCAAGTCTATTCTCAGTGGCCCTGAGTCCTGTTTTACACAATATATATAATAAAAGCATTTTAAACCTTAGGGTATATACAGATTGAATATTTAAAGCTTCCCCCACCCCCACCTCCCAAAAAAATCCCCAGGCAGCTATTAGTGACTTGTTTGTTTCTGTCCTCAAGATAATGGGTATTGGAACCTCCCCCCACACATACACTTTTTCATTAGATTGGTTGTCATATCATCACAGCTTTTAAAAAATACTCTTTTCACACACCTCTTGGGTGAGGAACTCATTTATAAGAGGGACTTTGCCAGACAAATGCAATTAGCGTAACCTGGTTCTTTGTACCCTCAATGAATCCCCAACAATTAAAAAAAATGCTCTTTTCAGAATTGTGTTTTCTAAAAGAGTTTCATATTGAAAATCAATATGTCTAATGAATGCTAGTGTTCTTTTAAAGCGGTAGTTCTCAACCTTCCTAATGCCGCGAAGGTTTTAATACACTGTTTTATACACTGTTTTAGAGTAATATATATGTTACTGATTCTGAACACAGGAGACCTGGATATGAATATAATTTCATAGTAAAAATAGCATTTATTAGTCATAGTAATATATACGTTAATTGTATATATGGTAACAACCAAAGAGATCACTTATTGAATTAGCACATATTCCTTTTAGAAAAATGTTTTAGAAGCCCAAATCTTGATAGCTGAGCTATCTTGGTTCTGGCTCCCTTAAGTGTGAGTAAGGAATCATACGCTCATCACTAGTAAAGCTCATGCCAGGATTTTTGTTTTTGTTGTTATTGTGTTGTTGTTGTTTGGCTGTAGTGTAGTCATGTGTGGACAACTGAGTTTGACCAATGTTCAATAACAGGGAGACATTTTATAATTTACTTGATGGTCTTTGCAAAGTAAAAAAAGAATTAAGGTATTGCTTATGCTTTCCTGAAAACAGTACTTGGTTTTTTGAAAAGTTTTGGGCTCACTGCTAAAATGGAATGTACAATCCAATGTTTTTAAGTCAATATAATGTAGTTTACCTTTTACTTACAACCAAAGTTGCTTTAAAGCACTTTCCAAATATCTGCACTTCTGATGTCAGAATCAAAGCAGATAATTCTCTAATTCTTCTTTAATCTAAAGTAGATAGCTTCCCACTGGAAAGTAAATAAAACCACCCCCGTCCATCCTCAAAGCTAGGCCAGACCCTATTTCAAAGCATTTTCTTTAGCTAAGCAGTTGGTTCTAATTTCAATGTATCATCAGGCACAGGTGCTATGACATGAAAAGTTCTGGGGCAAAAATTTTAAAAGAAGAGTTTTAATCTTAGGCACCTTCATAGTTACCAGGTGAAAAGTCCAAGGAGACGCAGTTCTTAAAGAGTCAGGTGTCATTTTCCAGCTGGATGTGATAGCTCACATCTGTTATCCCAGCACTTTGGGAGGCCAAGGAGGGCGGATTGCCTGAGATTAGGTGTTTGAAACCAGCTTGAGCCAGAGCAAGACCCCCGTCTCTAAAAATAGCCAGGTGTGGCAGACTCCTGGAGTCCCAGCTACCCAGAAGCCTGAGGCAAGAGAATCACTTGAGCCTAAGAGACTGAGGTTGCTGAGCTATGACACCAAGGCATTCTACCCAGGGTGGGAAAGTGAGACTCTGTCTCAAAAAAAGAGTCGTGTCATTTTCCAATGGCCCAGAGGATATTTTGGTAATGACTATCTGATTTCAAATCATATGGAGAAGTATGTGATGGGGCTTTTCAGTTTTTAGTCAGCTTCTGTGACCTTGTGTATTACATCATTAAGAGCCATAATTTCCAATCTGCACAAATTCTGGACATGTGAATAATGATGAATGTCTATTTGGTTATAATTTATTTAACTTTCATCTAATAAGTCGAATAAAATAATCATTGCTGAGCACAATCACATGTTAAAGCAAGTGTATTGTTATTTTTGCCTCTTGCTCATTTAAACATAACATTTAAAAGAAAAATTAACAACCTAAAACAATATAGTGGTAGAATTTATAGTGGTTGCTTCTCTGTGGAAACGCTCAGACTTTGCTAGCTTCATCTGAATACAGTACTGAAAAATCATTTTCTCTATAATAAAACATGAAAAATGGAAATGTAGTAACTAGAACTGGGTCGTACATAGGCATAGATGCAATGTTTTGTGTTCTGGGCAAGACAGCGGAGAACATAATATTTGAGGCTAAAAATAGAAAACAAATTTTAAAAACTCAATTTGTATGAATTTAGGCAAGTGTCAATCTCTTAGAACCTCTGTTTCATCTTTAAAATGTGGCTAACTTTCCTCCTTTGATTTTTCGATGTGAAATATTCTGAAAATTATGTGATTTTCAAGAAATTTATAATACTATAGTTCTTCCCTACAGGGAACCAGAGTGACCCTGTTGTTCTTATGGCCTGATGGGCTGCAGATATGGTCTGCAGTGTCATATCTGCAGGGGACACAGTGTCAGTAGTTTCTATGTACTAAGACCAGGCCCCTGGTAGATCAGGTGGGTAACAGTCACACCCCCTAGAAAAAGGTCCCTTACTGACACAATAAATCAACAATAAAACTTCCCTCTCTAATGAAACTTGCTGCCTTTATGTATAGAACTTCTTTATAACCTTTAGAGTGTCTCTGTTATTGGCCAGCCCATGCGTGTACTGCTGATGACTTTTGTAAGTGAAATATTACAAACCCAAAAAAGAAAAAGTCCAAGATGAAAACAGAAGTCTTGCCCTTTAAGTGGACCATTCAGACCTTGCATATAATTTTAAGATATCTAATCTTACAGTCATTCACTGTAAGGATTTTAAATAAGGATAGAATTAATCTGCAGTCTCACTACTATTCCCTCCAAGCAATGTGTTGTGATCAACCTTAATGAGTAAAGCCGTTAACTGCGTTGTTACGTTTAAGTGGTGGTTAAACTACTTCCAAAATCTGATTCTTGTCTAGCAATCTGGCTTTGTCAGTATCTCAAACTTGCTTGCCAAGAGGCCACATCCACAATCATGGGGTTATAGAAGGCCCACACAGGGTAGGACCTTTACAGAACACCTGATCCAACCCTCTCATTTTAAAGTCTAGGAAATGGGACCGGGTAAGGTGACTAACTCAGCCCAGGTGAGAGCTTCAGTGCCAGAGTTAAGAGAAAACATTGTTTCTTGACTTTACAATTATGTTTCCTGCTTTTTTTAAGCAAAAGTATATCTCTGATATTGCATGAAATGTACTAAAAATGTATTTGTTCATTTAAATTGAAATTTACCTATGAGTCCTATATTTATGTTTGCTAAATCTAACCAGATAGGGCCCCACAAAGATGCCTCTGAGATGGGGTCTTGGTGCTTAATCACTCACCACCCGCAGTGAGGACCGCAGGCTGGTAGCAGCATAAATAGCCAGTGGGATGAGATGGATGAAGAGTAAGAACTCGCATTGCTGATAAATGGAATGGTATACCAGTGAAAAGAAATGCATTCTCTGGTGCTATGTAGCAGATGTTTTAAGAATTATGGAAGAAACAGAGACTGAAAGGATAACAAAATCAGCGGCTACTGCTAAACCTGATTGATCCTTCGGAAACAAATAATGAAAAGCTGAGCATGACTAATCTCCAACTGAAAGCTAAGTGAAAAGGCTGAGGGCCTACTTAAAGCTTCAGTATACGAAGAGGCTCTCGTCTCCTCCAGAAGGGCAGACCCTCGATTTGAAGATCAGAGTTGTCAAGCTCCAAAGGTTGAACTCCCAACAAAAGAAGGTCTGCTCTGCTAAGGTCAGAACATGGACGAGAAGACACTAGGACCCTGACCCTGTCTGGGTTGGCCACTTCCAGATTACGGTTTGTGTAGAGTTCGTGGGCATTTGGAAATAAAGGGGAAATTAAAGCATGAGTTAAATCAAATTTGTCAGCAAGATTTTTATGTAAAAGACCTGATAACAAGTATTTTAGGTTTTGTGGACTTCACAGTCTCTGTTGCAACTGCTCAGCTCTGCTGCTGTAGCTGAAAACAACCGCAGACGGTATGTACTTGTAAATGAATGAGCATGGCTCTTTCCTAATAAAACTTTATTTATGGACACTGAAATATGAATTTTATGTAATTTTCATGTGTCAAAAATTATCTTTTTTATTTTATTTTTAACTACTTAAACATGTAAAAAAATTGGTTTTGGCCTGCAGACCATTCAAAAACAGCTGGTGAACCAGAGCTGAGCTACGGGCCATATTTTGCCAACCCCTGGAATACTTATGATATTTCAAATGGTACTTACAATTAACAAAATTTTATTGGCCACTCCTTGAGGATGGGTGTCCCTGTACCAACTTAAGGACTACTGCACACATGGGATACAAAACTTCCTACTTTACTTTCTCCAGAGAGCCTATAAAAGAAATACTATGGTGGTGGCAAAATCAGCATCCTTATCATAATTCACATTTGAATGCTATGTGCCAAGCACTGTACTACCATGAGCACGTAATCCTCATGGGAAGCCTGTAAAGTATAGTCATGTGTCTATTTTCCAAATTAAAAGATTAAGAAACTCACCCACTATCCCTCAGCTTGAAAGTGGTGGAGCCGGGATTCAAATTCAGGCAGTCTAACACCAGAACTCACACTTCTAGTAAATATTCTTTCTTGTCTCTCAAAAAGAGAATGCCTAGGATCCTCCATTCTGTCTAGCTCCTGTTGACTTTCCTAGTGTAGTAACAAAAGCTAAAAGCACATGCACGTGGAAGGAGACTCAGCAAGACCTTGTCTGCCTTTTTCTTACTGATCTCTCTCGTTTCCAGCAATATGGCAAAGGACGGCAACATGACTGCCTTGGCAAAAATAATTATCTTTCTATTTTCACCCTTGTTATTGCTCTCTCTCTCCACAACTCCCTCCCTTGTGCTCTAGAACCTACTTCAGCTAATGTTAACATAGACACTCTAGCTTTTCTCTGGTTCATATTAGCATAATGTATCTTTTCCCATCCTTTTAATCTACAGCTATATTAACATGGGTTTTTTGTAGGCAGCACATAGTTGGGTCTTGTAGTGATGGTGTTTTGGTTTGTTTTACATAATCTGACACTTTTTGTCTTTTAGTTGCAGAATTAGTAAACTATGACCTGGTAAGCTGCCTGTTTTTGTAATTAATGTTTTATTGAAATACAGCCACACCCATTTTATTGCAGATTGTCTTTGTGCTTAAAATTGTAGAGTTTTATAGTTACAACATAAACTTTATGCTCTGAAAGCTTAAAATATTTACTATCTGGATTTAAAGGTTTGAACCAGAGGTCCTCAAACTACGGCCCGCAGGCCACACGAGGCGGTGTGATTGTATTTGTTCCCGTTTTGTTTTTTTACTTCAAAATAAGGTATGTGCAGTGTGCATAGGAATTTGTTCATGGTGGGTTTTTTTTTTAAACTATGGTCTGGCCCCCAACAGTCTGAGCGACAGTGAACTGGCCTCCTGTTTAAAAAGTTTGAGGACTCCTGGTAGACCATTGATGTGTAATGCAATTATTGATATGATTGGTTTAAATGGACTGTTATGCTGTGCCATCTCTTCTTTGTTCCCTTTTTTCTCTTAAATTGTTTGAATTTTTTTAAATTTCACCTTATTTCCTTTCTTGACTTATTAGTTATAATTTCTGTAGTTGTGTGTTTTTGTGTTATTTAGGGTTTATAGTGGGTATCTTTACATGGAGGCATTTAAAAATTATTATTTTACATTAAATAAAAATTGTACATATGTGATATTCAACATGTTTTGAAATATTTATACATTGTGGAATGGCTATATAGAGACAATTAACATAAGCATTACTTCACTTTTTTGTGATGAGAACTATTAAAATGAGCCCTTTTTCAATTATAGAACTCATTGTTACTAACTACAGTAATTGTGTTGTACAACAGATCTCTTTAACTTATTCCTTCTCCCTAACTGAAATTTTGTATCCTTTGGACATCTCCCCAACCCTAACCTTCCCTCACCCCAATCCCTTGCAGACTCTGGTAACCACCATTTGCTTCTATGAATTCAACTTTCATAGATACCGCACATAAGTGAAATCACATATTACCTGTCTTTCTCTGCCTGCTTATTTCACTTAGCATAATGTTCTTCAATTCCATCCACATTGTTGCAAATGTCAAAATTTCTTTTTTAAGGCTGAATGACATCCCATCATGTATAATACATTTTCTTTTTTGCTTTGTTGATGGATGCTGGATTTCATATCTTAGTTGTAGTGAGTAATGCTGCAATGAACATGAACATGAGTGTAGATATCTCTCTGACATACAGATTTCATTTCCTTTGGAAATGAAAAACCTTTGGGAATGAGGAACCTCCATATCGTTTTCCATTATGACTATACTAATTTACATTCCCCCTAATAGTATACGCTGTAGGAGTGTCCAATCTTTTTTCTGCCACACATTGGAAGAATAAGAGTTATTTTGGGGCACACTGCAAATACACAAATACTAACAAAAGCTGATTAGCAAGAAAAAGGTCAAAGCATACTTTTCGTGATATTCGACACCACAGATAAACAAAAAAAGTCCTCATAAAATCAATATGTGGCCCATGAGCTGCAGGTTAGACACTCCTGGACAAGGTTTCTTTTTCTGCACGTTCATCTTTTTGATGATAGCCTTTCTAACAGGTGTGAGGTGAAATCCCATTGTTTGCATTTGCTGATAGTGATGTTGAGCATTTTGCATTTTGCTGATAGTGATGTTGAGCATTTTGTCATATCTATTGGCATTTTGTATGTCTCCTTTAGAAAAATGTCTATTTAGGTTCTTCATTTTTAATCATTTTTCTTTCTATTGAGTTGAATGAGTTCTTTATATATTTTACATATTAACCCCTTCTAAGATGTACAGTTTGCAAATGTTTTCTGTCATACTATATACTGTCTCTTCACTCTGTTTTCTTTGTTGTTCAGAAGCTTATTTTTCTGTAATACCATTTGTCTTATGTTCACCATTTTTGCCTATGGTTTGGGGGCTATATAAAAAAAAAAAAAAACATTGCCCACTCAATGTCATGAAACTTTTCCCCTATGTTTTCTTTCCATAGTTCTATAGTTTTAGGTCTCAAATTTAAGTCTTTAATTCATTTTGTTTTGACTTTTGCATATGGTGTGAAATAAGGGTCTAATTATATTCTGCATTTGGATATTCAGTTTTTCTAACAATTTATTGAAGAGACTACTTTTCTCCATTTTGTTCTTAAATGTATGGATTTTACTGAGCTCTCTACTTATTCCATTGGTCTGTGTTTCTGTATTCATGCAGTACCATGTTGTTTTTATCAGTATAGCTTTCTAATATATATTGAAGTTAGGTAGTATGATGCCTCCAGCTTTATCCTTTTGCTCAAAATTGCTCTGGTTCTTTGGAGTCTTTTGTAGTTCCATACAAATTCTAGGATTGTATTTCTATTTCTGTGAAAAAATGTCATTGGAATTTTGATAGAGATTGCATTCAATCTGTAGATTGCTTTTGGTAGCATGGACATTATTTTTCTGAATTGATGATTTTTGTTTTTTATCTCAAAATATTAAGGAAGTATAAGGGCTTTTATTACACGAATATCTTGTATAATGATTAAGTGAGGATTTCAGTGTGTCCTTCATCAGGATAGTGTTCATTGTACCCAATAGGTAAGGTTTTATCCCACTCCTATTTTGTTTATTTCTGGAATTGCTTTCTACCCATTAGCTGCTACTTTCTACCCATCTATTAGCACCTACTTATTAGTGTTTGGTTTTCTATTCCTGAGATACGTCACTTAGGATAAAGGTCTCTAGTTCTATCCATGTTGCTGCAAATGATAACATTTCATCCCTTTTTATGACTGAATAGTACTGAATGGTATACATATACCACATTTTCTTTATGTACTCATGAATTGATGGGCACTTAGGTTGATTCCTCATCTCTGCAATTGTGAATTGTGTTGCAATAACACTCAAGGGCAGGTATCTTCTTGATAGAATAATGTCTTTTCCATTGGGTAGCTACTCAGCAGTGGGATTCCTGGATCAAATGGTAGGTTTATGTTTATTTCTTTGAGGAATCACCATACTGTTTTCCATAGAGATTGTACTAATTTGTAGTTCTACCAAAAGTTCATCAGTGTTGGGCAGCGCCTGTGGCTCAAAGGAGTAGGCGCTGGCCCCATATGCCAGAGGTGGTGGGTTCAAATCCAGCCCCAGCCAAACACTGCAAAACAAACAAAAAAAACTGTATCAGTGTTTCTTTCTCTCTGTATCCATTCCAGTATATATTGTTTTATGACTTTTTAATCATGGCCATTCTGACAGGGGTAAGATTAGGTATCTCATTGTAGCTTTAATTTGAACTTCTCTGATGATTATTGATATTGAACTTTTTAAAATGTTTATTGGTCACTTGTCTATCTTCTTTTGAAAAACTTGGGTTCATGACTTTTGACCACTTTTTGAATTTTTTCTTATTGACTTGAATTCTTTGTAGAATCTAGATATCAGTCCTTTGTCAGCTACATAGTTTGTGAATATTTTCTCCCATTCTATAGGTTGTTTACTCATTCTATTGATTTCCTTTGCTGTACAAACAATAAGTCCCATTTTTTGTTGTTATATTTGCCTTTGGTGTCTCAGTCATAAATTCTTTGCCTAGCCAAAGTCTAGACAAATTCTCCTACATTTTCTTATAGAGTTTTTATGGTTTCATGCCTTACATTTAAGTCTTTAGTCCATCTTGAATTAATTTTTGTATATGGTAAGATATAAGGACCCAGTTTCATTCTTCTGTATGTGGCTATCCAATTTTTCTAGTATCATTTATTGAATAGGGATTCCTTTCCCCAATTTGTGTTGTTGTCTGCTTTGTTGAAGATTAGTTGGTTGTAGGTAGATGGTTTTATTTCTTGGTTCTCTAATCTACTCTATTGGTCTATGTCTCTACTTTTATACTAGTACCATGCTGTTTTGGTTACTATACAATTCCAGATAAAGTGTAGAATTATTTTTTTCTAGATCCATTAAATATGATGCTGGTATTTTGAGGAGGATTGCATTGACTCTATAAATCTTCAGTGGTATGGACATTTTAATGATGTTGATTCTGTTGATCCATGAGCATGATATGTTTTTTCCATTTATTTGTGTCATCTGTGATTTCTTTCATCAGTATTTTATAGTTCTCTTTTTAGAGATCTTTTATTTTCTTTGCAGCTATTGTGAATGGTATTTATTTATTTTAGAGATAGAGTCTCACTTTATTGACCTCAATAGAATGCCATGGAGTCACACCTCACAGCAACCTCCATCTCCTAGGCTTAGGAGATTCTCTTGCCTTAGCCTCCCGAGTAGCTGGGACTACAGGCATTTGCCACAATGCCCAGCTATTTTTTGTTGCAGTTTGACTGGGGCTGGGTTCGAACCCGCCACCCTCGGTATATGGGGCTGGCGCCATACCCGCTGAACCACAGGCACTGCCCGAGTGAATGGTATTTAGTCTGTGATTTTACTCTCCACTTGATTTTTATTAGTATATAGAAGTGCTATTGATTAGTGTACTTTTTTTTTTTTTTTTTGTTAACCTGATACTCTTATGAATTTATTAAACCCAGGAGTCTTTTGGTAGACTTTGGTTGTCTTTTGGGATTTTGTAAATATAAGATCATGTCATCACCCAAAAGTTATAGTGTGACCTCCTCTTTCCCAATTGGATACCATTTATTTTTTTTCTTTTGCTTGATTGCTCTGGCTGGGACTTCTAGCACTATGTTGAATAGAAGTGATGACAGTGGGCACCCTTGCCTTGTTTTAGTTCTTGGATGCTTTCTACTTTTCACCATTCAATATAATGTTGGCTGAGGGTTTATCATACATGATAAAATTGAATATTTAAAATTTTGAGATATGTTCCTCTTATGCCTAGTTTGTTAAGGGTTTTTATCATGAAAGAGTGCTGTATTTTGTTGAATGCTTTCTCTGCATCTATTCACATGGCCATATGGTCTTGGTTTTTGCTTCTGTTTATGTGGTGAATTATGTTTATTGATTTAAGTATGTTGAACCAGTCTTGCATCCCTGGGATGAAGCCACTCGGTCATGGTAGATTATATTTTTGGTGTGCTATTGACTTTGGTTTGCTAGTATATTGTTAAGGATTTTTGCACCTAAATTCATATCATTCTGTAGTTTGTGGTTGTTGTGTCCTTTCTTGGATTTGGTATCAAGATGATACTAGTTTCATAGAATGAATTGAGGGGGATTTCCTCCTTGATGTAATATAATAAGTTCTGTAGTATTGGTACTAGTTCTTCTTTGTAGGCCTTGTAGAATTCCACTGTGAATCCATCTGGTCTAGGGTACTTTTTTGTGGGGGACAATTTTTTTTTATTTCTGCTTTGACCTAAGTGCTCATTATTGGTCTGTTTTTTTTAAAACAACAACAACAACAAAAACATATCTCTCTTTAGTAAACATTTCATTCAATGCCTGCATCATTTTTTCTGGTTTCTTTGAGTGGCTTTTCACTTTTCTCTTGGATTTCAGTGAGCTTTCTTATAATCCATATTTAGAATTTTTCTTTTTTATTGAGACAGAGTTCACTATGTCACCCTGAGTAGAGTGCCGTGGCATCACAGCTGACAGCAACCTCAAACTCTTGGGCTTAAGGGATTCTCTTGCCTTAGCTTCCCAAGTAGCTATGACTATAGGCACCCACCATAACCCCTGGCTATTTTTTTTGGTTGCAGTTGTCATTGTTGTTTGGCAGGCCTGGGTTGGATTTGAACCTACCAGCTTCAGTGTATATGGCTGGCGCCCTAGCTGCTGAGCTACAAGCGCTGAGCCCATATTTGGAATTCTTTATCTATAATTTCAGTTTTGACATTTTGTCTGAGAACCATTGCTACAGAACTGGTATGCTCTTTTCACTCTGATTTTTTCTTCTTCTTCTTTTTTTTTTTTTATTAAATCATTGATATGATCATGGGGCATCATACACTAGCTTCATGGACTGTTTGACACATTTTCATCACAATGGTTAACATAGCCTTCCTGGCATTTTCTTAGTTACTGTGCTAAGACATTTACATTCCACATTTACTAAGTTTCACATGTACCCTTGTAAGATGCACCGCAGGTGTTCTAATTATTAAAAAAGATAATGAAAGCAGGTAATTGGGACTAGG
>CAUYPK010047732.1:0-77796 GCA_963574355.1 Loris lydekkerianus
TATTGAAAAGCATTTAACCTACTGATTCCTCAATTATTGTAATTGTTTTGGGTATATATTTTTATTTTTGAAATTTACCAGTGGCTGCTCCATTTTCCACCTCGGCTTATACTCGAGTCACTAAGTTTTCCCAGTTTTTAGAGTAAAATTAAGGGGGTCGGCTTATACTCGCATATATACGGTATTTCTTTTTGTAAGACAAATATTTCTTGATAGCATTTTGTTGAAGAACAGTTTTGTTTTTTTTTCTGAATGAATGTTTGAACTTCTCAACAGTCTTTAGAACCAGATAGACGTGTATTTAATAGTAGCCAGATTTCTCTAAAAATGAGTATTCATGCTACCTACATTTCCTGCTTACTGCCTAAACTTTTGGTAAAAATAAAATGGAAGAAACTAGAGAGTGAATACACACAAAAATGTTATCGATAGCCATGAACATGCAAAACAAAATGCTTATTAAAAAAATGTAGCAAGTGGCAAGAATGAGCCCCTTTTTGCTGAAGCGTAACTGTCTTTTGCCTATTCAAGGTCTCTGGAACTGTGTGTCATAAGCTATTCAAATTGATTCATCAAAAAATCCCAAAGGTTCTCCTTTTATCACTTTTGAAGATACCAACACTTTAGTTGCTTTGTATTTCTTACAGTTCCTTTGAAATGCTAGACCTTTTATTTAAGTTTAATCTTTTGTAATCAGAAGTGTTATTTTAGAAAAAGGTGTAAAGTTAGTCTTGTTTGTTGCTGTGTGCTAGAACATTGAAAATGGAAACCAGAAGCCAGGCACTGGTGGCTCAACGCCTGTGATCCCAGCACTCTGGGAGGCTGAAGTGGTATAATCACCTGAGCCCAGGAGTTCACGGCCAACCTGGGCAATGTAATGAGATCTCCTCACTACCCCGAACCCCCCCCCCCCCAAAAAAAAAAAAACAAACCTGTTTAATTAGTCAGGTGTGGTGGCAGACACCTATTTTCCCAGCTGCTAAGGAGGCTGAGGAGGGAGGGACACTTGAGACCAGAAGTTTGCAGTGAGCCATAGTTGTTATGATTGTGCCACTGCCCTGCAGCTTGGGCGATGTAATGAGACCCTGTCTCAAAAACAACAACAACAACAACAACAAAGGAGCACATTATAAAATCAAAAGGAGATTTTTTTATACTCCCTAGAAAACTACATTTTGATGTACACTACATCAGTGATGACTGATACAGTAGCTAACTCAGTGGGTAAGAAAATCTTTTGGTGTAGTGATACTTTTTCTTTTTTATTCCTTTGGTATGCTCCCATGTGTTGTATGGCAGTATGATTCAGTGATTTTGAAAAGTTAACTAATGAAATGCATAATGTATTACTCAAATGCCATGGTCAGTAGTACGCTCTCATTTTCTCTATCCCCCTTTCCCTTCCTTCCTCCTTCCCCTTTCCTCCTTTGCAAAAGGTTTCCTACATACTTGAGGCATTAAACAAAATTAGACTGAAGTAATTCTATCTAATTACTTCCCTTGCTTCCTAAAGGCACCAAACACTTTCTAAAGCATGCTCCCTGGGGGTGGGATCCTACACAGTGGTCACCAGAAACTCTTAGTGACTGGGTCGTTGCCCTTTGCCAGGTTCACTTGTTACTAGATTACTCTATCAGTAGTTTGTTCTTAATTCTTGAAAGTGACATGCAAGTAACTTACTTTCCCTATGTACATGTGCACAAGTATTTCTAAAATGCATAAACACATTGTTTCCTTTCCCATACTTTTATTTCTTTCAGGTGTTTCTAATAGCAGCTTGTTCATATGCACATCATTCTTGTTAACATAAAATGGCCAGGGGAAAAGGATAGTTAGGAAAGTTCATCAAAGGTAGTTTCAGTGGCTTTGGCTTTAAAACATCCCCTAGAGCTGAAAGTCAGATCTAGTTTTAGCAAACTTTTACTAATTAAAATGTGATTTTGACAGATCATTTATCTGCTTTTGGTCTCCATTTTCTTATCTGGTTATTAAGGAGTTTGTATGTGATGATTTTCAAGGTCTCTCTCTCTCTCCGTGAAAAAGTCACCAGAATTCATTTATTCAGTAAGCGTTTATTCCAGTTGCTGAGGATATAGAAGCAAAACAGGGAAAGCTCCAGGATTGTGTCCTAATGGACTTTAATATAACTTAGTTGGAGAAATGGGAAGATTGAAAAAAGGATACCAGCAAGCTGAGAAGTGGCCAGCAAGCTGAGAAGAAAGCCAGCGAGTGTGGTGTCCTGGAGGCTGCAAGGGAACAGTGTTCCAAGGAGGAATCACCTGCTTCACATAGTGCTGATAGGTTAATGAGATAATGGCTGGGAAGGAACTGGCTGTAGTTTAGCAAAGTGTAATAGAGAGATGGGGACAAAAGCAATGAATTAGGACAGGACAGGTGCCCTGGCTCATGCCTGTAATCCTAGCCCTCTGGGAGGCCGAGGTGGCTGGATTGCCCTGAGCTCAGAGGTTCAAGACCAGCCTGAGCAAGAGCGAGACCCAGTCTCTAAAAATAGCCAGGTGTTGTGGCTGGTGCCTGTAGTCCCAGCTATTTGGGAGGCTGAGGCAAGAGAATCACTTGAGCCCAAGAGTTGGAGGTTGCTGTGAGCTATGACACCACGGCACTCTACCAAGGATGACAAAGTGAGACACTGTCACAAAAAAAAAAAAAAAAAAAAAAGCAATGAATTAAATTTAAATGAATTTAAAAGAATATAGAGTAGGAATTGGATTCAGCTAGTATAGATGACTTTGATGGAATTTTATAAAAATAAAGGAGCAGAGATGGGTAGTAGCTGGGAAGGGAAATGCTAAAAAGGGCTTATTTAAAGGTGACAATAAGAAAATGATAGCCTATGTATGTGCCAAGGAAATGATTCAGTGAAAGAGGAAAATTGATAACAGGATAGTTAAGGGAGAAATGAGCATCAAAGTATTTAAATGGACAGAGAACTTGGAGTCTAGTGCATACAAGAGGGTTGGCCTCAGGAGCATGGAGGCAGCCCATCTATATATAACCCAACAGGAAGGGAGGCAGAGCGTGTGGGGAAAGGGCTGGGAGAGGAAGGACCACGAGGAGAACTTACAGACGTTCTTTCCTTTATTCAGAAATGTGGAAGTGGTGTCAACAGTCCAACATGAGGACAGGGAAATAGAATTAGAAGTTTACAGGGAGAGTAGAAGATATTAAATATTTGTCTAAGACAGTGGGCAATTAATATGGTCCAGACTAGGGCTTCTCAACCAGAGACTTCTGCCAGCTGAGGCTGGCTTTTTCTCTGCAGGAGGAAGCAGGCATGTGCACTGTGGAATGCTGGTGCCACTAGACCTGTAGCCACTGCACACAGCAGCAGCCTTCCCTCTCCTCCTCACCTGTGACAACCCAAACTGTCCCAGACATTGCCAAATGATCCACAGGGTCAAAATTGTCCCCAGTTGAAAGCCACTAATCTAAAGAGACATTATTGATTGTCAGGAAGATTAACAACCAAGTTGAGGTTCATAATCGTGAATTTAACATGAGATCATTCAGCACTGTTGTGTATATTCAGCTGTGCAGGTATAGGGACAGAATGAGCAGAAAGTTAGATTTAACCAGGGTTGAGGTTTTGCCAAATGAGTACAATGAAGAGACAAGAGAAGAGCCGGGGGAGTTATTTTAATAATTGATCGTGGAATTGACATTCAGTGAAGATAAAAGCCAGGAAAGGTGGTCGGAACGCTGGATTGTAAATCCTACCAGGGTCAAAGGATTATTGGGATTGGGATTCTAGAGGGAGTGATTAATATTAGGGATTTTTGAAAATAACCTTCTCTGTGTTGTTGTCTAGGAAGGAAATCTCAGATGGAGGAAGTGCAGGATGAACTCCTCCACAGGCTGACCATTGGTCGGAGTGCTGCTCAGAAGAAGTTCGTGCCACGGCAGAACGTGCCAGTTATCAATATCACGTACGACTCCACACCGGAGGATGTGAAGGCGTGGTTACAGTCGAAAGGATTCAACCCAGTGTAAGTCTCTGCAAAGCATGCCTTGGCTTCAGTTTGGTTACATATATGTCATAAATGACTCTTAAAAAATAGAAGAGCACAGCAGGCACACTTTGTTCCATACTCAGGGATAGCTAGCTATTCATAGCTAAGAAAGAACTGGAAGAAACAAAAATAACGATCATTTGATGCCATTTCATTTTCTAGTTGGTAGTGTCTGTTCGTCCTTGGTTCTCGAAGCAAACTGTCAACAGCTTTGAGGCCTGGCAGCTGACTTGCGCCCTCATCGGGTTGCAGAGAGTAGGACCATGGTCTTAGCTGGATTCCCCAACCTTGTAGGACAAACAGCATCAGTTTACCTCCTGCTGAAGGGTAAAGCAGCTCGGACAAATACAAACGAGATAACTTTACCTATCATGCAGCTTAATCGTAATAGAACCCTTATTTTTAATAAACCTATAGTAAAAGTTTAATTTATCATCTGATAGGCTACAGACATTTTATTTGTATTTGGTACAATTATTTGAATGATACATGTTCAGGGGACTTTGAGATATTACAAAATCACCTGTCAACAATTGAACAACGAAGTGCAATGGTTAATTGCTAGATTACTAGGAAGTTATCTATTTCTTCTATGAGACACCAAATTTCAAGGAATTGGTATTAATGATATAAGTCCAATTGGTTTCTTTTTGCTACTTCATGATCAATCATCTTATATAGCCTCAGGGTCGTCATCATGATAGAACCTGTCATTGCTCTGACTTAGCAATGTGGTGCCATTTAACAAGAGTTCAGTGTGTGGAATACTTAACGACATCACTAGCAAGAACAGAAAATTCTCTCGTTTTTATTCTAGGCAGTATTTCAATGCTTTGTTCTTTTTTCTTCTGTTTTCTAAGGACTGTCAATAGTCTTGGAGTATTAAATGGTGCACAACTTTTCTCTCTCAATAAAGATGAACTGAGGACAGTCTGCCCTGAAGGGGCCAGAGTCTTTAGCCAAATCACTGTACAGAAAGCTGCGTTAGAGGTACGATTTGTCAACCTAAGGTGTTTTTTTTTTGTTTGTTTGTTTTTTTTTTCTGTATTCGTCAGGAGTATGGACTGCAAATCTAAGCTTTGGAAACAATCATTTATCTTCTTATTGGCAAATTTCTCTTTCTTAAAGAGATAATTTAAAGTTAATTCAACTTTTATAAATTTGTCACTGAAGACCATCAATGACCATTTGCAAGAAAATTAACTTGTTAATTTAAATACTCATTAAATTGAAGCTTGAGCATATACTTTTGGACACTTAACAAAAAACATAATGTTCTCATTTTGTATTCATTAACTACTTCTATTGTAATTTTAATTTTAATACAATAATGAAAATTCACTTCCATTGGAATAAATGCTTTAAGAAACCAGAACTCTTTTGCCTAATCTTAATACTTAGTTTGGAGATTCTAATAAGTTATAGATTAGAAGGTGTAAAATCCTGGCTGTGTACCTTAGGTCTGGTTATACATCTAAATAATCAGGGAGGAAATATGTTAAGTAGGGATCATTGCAAATAGAGAGCCCTGAAGAGTAATTACGTAGTCATAATTGTTTGAATGAAAGCAATAAGTGTTTCCTAGATTAGACACACTTAAGCTTCCAATATCTTACTCTACTTAAAATGAGCTACGTAAGAGTAGTAGTTTCCAACTGTTACATCTCACAGCTTTTAATAATTTTATGAAAATTACACCTGGACTCTAATGAAAGGATCTAGGCTTTGGCATGAAATTGATACATAATTATCTCTAGCAGGTATTATATGAATTCAACAGTTAAATAACTCAGGGTAAAATATATTCATTCTTAAAACACTGTAGCCATTCTCAATCAAGAGAGATTATACTTCCCTTGGAAGATATTCCTACAGCATTTATCCCAGGGGTTCTATATTAGCATTTGATGTGATTACTTTCCGTATGTAGAATATGAATAGGGATTATATCTTTTCTCAGCTTTATTGCCATTATACATTCTAATTCTGTAGAGAGTATATAAATGACTTCTTAAAGATATGTTAGAAAATTCCACATTCCCAAAATTCCACATGCCTTATTCCAAGGGAAATATAATCTCTCTTGATTGAGAACGGCTACAGTGTTTTAAGAATGAATACATTTTACCCTGAGTTATTTAACTGTTGAATTTATATAATGCCTGCTGGAGATAAGTATGATCAGAACTTAATCCAGAACTACCTATCATTGTCATTTGCTTTCACCGCCCACTTTACTGTGGTCTCTTGCTGCCTGTTGCCTTGAACATGAACTGAGGCTGACTTCCTGAGGTTCTTCCTGTTTCCTAGCCACCTTCTAATCTCACTGAAATCTTGGATCTAGTTCATCTTTTAGATTTCTCACTTGTGTTGCTAGAGACTTTTGTGGCCAAGAGTGTAATAAGGGGAGGGCACACAGGGATAGTAGTAGGGCTGGGAAAAGAGAAAAGCCAGCCTGGCATGATCAGATGGTCAAACTGTATGGAGGAAAACAGGGTGAATTCAGAGCCCACTCTGTGGACTGAGTTAAATCTCCTAAAGGCAGAACAGTATCTTGCTTGACCCCCCCCCTAATCTCCCATCTTATTGTGCTTCTTGTACACACATACACATGTCCTCTTTCTCCCAGGAAATCTGGAGTATTCCACATGCATCATTGATTTATCTTTATCATGTTCATATGAAAATAGGGTGAATTGATTAAGATACTTTATAAAATGGAAAATTATGAATGTGATGTATTAATGAAGTAATATGCTCCAGGAGCTCCATGTATATGAAGTTTTCCCAAAGAAATACTAGAAGAAAACTACCCAGACCTTTAGCTTGAGCCATTTTGGTACATGACCTGTAGCCCATGCAAATTAGTAAAAATCTTGTTTGAATCTGTTTTGTTTTTCAGGATAACAATGGCAGCTCTGAATTGCAAGAAATTATGCGAAGACGACAGGAAAAAATCAGTGCTGCTGCTAGTGATTCAGGAGTGGAATCTTTTGATGAAGGAAGCAGTCATTAATTTGTTTTTAAACTCTATTATTCTTGACATTATTCTAACACGCTTTGTTTTAAGAAGCCTTGAAGGAAATGTCAGAGTCAATTTTCTTGGGATAATTTATCATGGTAGAAAAACCAATAGAAATCTGAGTAAGCAGAGGACTTGCTTCTGGAATCATTATTTTTATTAAAATTGAAAAGTTTTAAACTGAACTTTTTGACGGAAATATTTTTCCTGCTTTACCCAGGTGAGGTTTCCTTTATTAGATTAAATATTTCATCGCTATCTGAGTGTGTATGCAGGAATTTTTTGACAGTGGTAGATTTATTTACTGCAAGATAGTGAAGATATTAGTGATCATTCAAAATCTAAATGATTTCAGTTTTGCCTGTGAATATCATATCTGTCATTTAAGGTGTAGCTCACTTTAGGCTAGTCTCTGCTTACTTAGGTTTCCTCTCTGACACATTCAGTGATACAATATTTAGATTTATTTAAAGTTCTTAATGCCAACAGTTAAAAATTGAAACATTTGAATGAACTATAAAGTGTAGCTAGGCCTTGGACATGCAAATAACAACCTATGGAGCATTTACATACGTTTTATTTGTCATGGCTCTGTTGATCACAATTCCTTGTATAGCTTGTATTTTGATTTAGTTTATATTCTGCTCATTATGTATATGGTGTTCGTGTATATGAGAAAGCACAAGTGGAAAAGAGGTCATGTATGCTCAAAATTTGTGAAAGGAAATAGCCTGCATTGGTGCGAATTAAGGTATTTTGCTTAATGAAGGCCTCAGTTTTAAATAGTGAGATAAGTAGTTTAAAAGAAATTGGGGCCATTTAATGTGTTTATCTGTGTCAAGTCTTTCTGGTAATAAGAAATGCTTAATTTACACGTATTTTAATCCTGTGAAAGATATTAGATAGAGAAAAGAAAGATACTTAACCTTCAAAAAATGTTATTTTTGGAAAACACAATTTTTGTCATTAAATGTTATATTATTTCACATATATAAAACAGATGTTATGTAAGAATGTTGTATATTTTAACATAAATCCATTTAGAGAGATTATCTAGATTCATTAATTTTCATAGTGCCTTTTTCACATGAGTCAGCTGGAAAGTCTGCAATAAACAGTATTTGCTGTATGTTAATAAATGGCTTCTGTCTCATTGGCAAAAAGGATCTTTTCTGTGTAGACTAGGGATTAGAGTTGATCGGAATGGGAAAAAAATAGAGGTCTACTTTTTTTTAAAGCTACATATCATTCTACTGAGTGTGTAGAAACCTCTCTAGAAATGTCTTCTAGAAACCGCTCTAGAGTACTTTCTTCAGTTGTTTTTCTTTCACCTCTCTTATCTCATGGTCTTTGCCATCTCCTGCCTAGTCACATTTTGGAACAGTAGTGAAAACTTATTGCTACATGTTTCTACATAAATACTGTACTGGATATCTACAATAACTCTATGAATTATAATTTTACAGCTGAAGACATTTAGCGGCTTAGTGGCTGGTTTTCACCAGTTTGTGAAGGATGTAGGAGTCTCTCATCTTCCACCTCTGTCTCTCCATAACACTGCCCCTCAGATAAAGGGGAGCAAATGTCAGAATAATGAAGAATTAATGCGGATCTTTTACATTTCATAAGCACTGACACATATTTGTAACTTAGCCTTTATAGAAGATCTCTGAAAAAATATAGGGATAAGATAAGATTTAAAGAGTTAAGATAACCTGTGTGCAGGGAAGCATATCTGAGGCCAGGAACGGTGGCTCATGCTTATAATCCTAGCACTCTGGGAGGCTGAGGTGGCTGGATTGCTTGAGGTCAGAAGTTCCAGACTAACCTGAGCAAGAGCAAGACCCGATCTCTACTAAAAATAGAAAAAACTAGCTGGGTGTGTGGCAAGTGCCTGTAATCCCCACTACTTGAGAGGCTGCGGCAAGAGAATCACTTCAGCCTAGGAGTTCCAGGTTGCTGTGAGCTATGATACTGCCATGGCACTCAACCCCAGGGTGACAGAGTGAAATTCTGTCTGAAAACCAAAAACAAACAAACAAACAAACAAACAAAAAAACACCCATGTCTGATATTAAAGAATTGGTATAATGTATATCTTTATGCTATAATATACCAAAGGAAAAAATACCATAAAGGAAATAATTGCAGGAGGCAGTTCCCCCACTAAGATTCATGGAATTTAGAAGCTTGAGGGAAAGGCACTCCAGGGTGTACGTAGATCCAGACACCCGAGGAGTTGGCCGCTGGTGCCTAAGAGTTTGGAGAAAAGACCCCACAAGGCTGGCAAATGAACCTCTGAGAAGGGGGCCCAGCCTAACTGATGCCATTGCCTCAGGAATTCAGAAAAGAATTCAAGAATTGAAAAATGCTCGTAAAATCCATGGAGGTGGGCCTTGAACCTTTGGGGAGAATGTAGCGTACAGCTGCTCCTTGAATCTCTTAAGAGGGCACAGTGAGGCTGACTCCAGGAACCTGGAGAGACGCAGATGTTAACATTTGCTGTTTGGAGAGTGAATAATCGTTAGAATGACATTGGTGGGAGCAGGAAGTAAAGCAGGAGGGAGGAGTCTCTTGCTGCCCCTCCAGTCTCCCCATAACACAGGCTCTGGGCAGAGTCTTACGCGCGTGCACACACACACACCCCACACACAGGCAAAGCCCCAGATCTCACAGATCAGGATAAAGGTATATACTCAAAGCTGAGAGAATAGTCTGTAACCCATTCCAGCCACTAGCTGCTTAGCCCCTCCTCTTGCTCTTCTCTGTGTAGTTAAAATTACATAGAACAATCGTTTTTTAAAGTTTATGATTTTACCTACCAATATGCATACATTCTCTGTTATTTAAACAGTATTTAATATAGAGAGTTTTAATGTAAAGAATTGGCTAAACAGGCAAAAGAAAAAAATGCAGAGATACCACAGAGGTGGTAAAAGTATAAAAACTATAGTTTCATAGTGGTATCTCGCCCACCTCTAGGGCTGGAGAGCAAAGAGATAGGGGTGGGCTTCTGAGCTTAGAAGTCTGGAGGGACGGCCCTAGAAAGTTTGGACTTGGACCCATGAGGAGGAAGTACTGTGCCAGAGGCTCAGAGGGGAGACTCCCTGTAGGGCTGGGACAGACACTCTTTTTTATTTTTATTTTTTAATTTATTTTTTATTTCAAATTAATATGAGGACACAAATTCTTGGGTTACATTGTTCTCGCTTCCAGGGTGAAGTTCCATTTGTAAAAGAGCCCCTCAGCCAGGGGGCATTTTACACACATTAGATGAGATCCCACCTCACACCCTCCCTCCTGCCAATCCACCCTTACCCCCAGGAACAGAGAATCTTGAGAAGGGATTCTGGCCAGTTGATGCAGGTACCTCTGAAGGGGTGCAAGGATATTGGTTCTGAAATGTAGAGGTAAAAACTGGAAACTGGATGTATCCACTGCTACTAGAATCAACTGTTGGTGCCTGAGTGAAGATCTGTTCTCTTCACTGGCTTATAGCCTTTGATTTTTGTGTGCCTTTGTGTAGTTTTGTTTTTTTGTTTTTGATGTTCAAGAACAGTTTCTTGAAACTGTGAAACTATAGTTTTTATTAAATTTGGAAAAATGTAAGACATTATTGCTTTAATTTTTCTCCTGTGCCTCTTCTCCTTGGAAGACTCCCCTTTCATGTATATTAGACCATGTAAAGATTTCTCAAGTTAACATTTTGCCAAATTCTTTCTTCTGTTTCATTTTTGGTAGTTTCTTTTACTATCTCCAAATTCACTAACCATTTCTTCTGAAATTTCTAATCAACTTTTAAGTTACTCCCATTGTAATTTTGTCATCTCAGACTTTATTTGTTTGTTTGTTTTTGAGATGGAGTCTCACTATGTCACCCTCAGTAGAGTGCTGTGGCATCACAGCTCACAGCAACCTAAAACTCTTGGGCTCAAGCAATTCTCTTGCCTCAGCCTCCCAAGTAGCTGAAACTACAGGTACTTGCCACAATGCCCAGCTATTTTTTGTAGCAGTTGTCATTGGTTTGAACCTACCACCTTTGGTATATGTGGCTGGTGCCATAACCACTGTGCTATGGGCACCAAGCCTCAGCCATAGTTTTTATTTTTAAAAGTCTGACATGGGTGTTTTGTTTCTTAAAATATCTTTCATGTATCCACTTGCTCCGTATGTTCTCAACTTTATCAATTATGAGGAATAGAGTTGAAATTAATGACTATTTTCTTCTTTTGAAGACTAATATGATTAAAAGCAATCATTAAATAAAGGGAGGAAATTAGAAACTCATAGTATAAGTCCAGGACGGAACACAGGCTCAGAGAACACCTGAGAAGATGTTAAGTTTACACCTTGTGCTGACCCTCAGCAGAGACCGTCTACAACCATTAAAACAAAACCCAGCAAAGGGAGGAATCTGACATTCAGAGTTACCACATGATTAGATGCAAATGCCCCATTTTTAAGGACAGCAACTACAAAAATCAGGCATACAAAGAAATCAGAAAGTAGAGTCCTTTCAAAGGAAAAAAAACAACAAAACAAAATGAAAACATCCCTGTAAAAGACACAGCAGATCTATAAGATATAGACTAAAACTATGCTTTAAAGATACAGAACTAAAGGAAAACAAGGGGAAAGTCAGGGAAAAGGTATGTGGACAAAATGGAAATTACAATAAACACATAACATATAGGGGGAAAAAATCTGGAGCTGAAAAGTATAATGATAGAAAGGAAAAATTTATTAGAGTGATTCAGAGGTAGACTGGAGCAGGATGAGGAAATAAGCAGTGAAGTTGAAGATAGGACAATGGAAATTCTGCGAAATAGGACAAAAAGAATTGAAGAAATAGTGAACAAGACCTCAGTTGCCTATAGAAAACCATCAAGAAGACCAATGTATGTATTGGGAGAGTCCTAGAAGAAAAGAGAAAAAAACAGAATGTCTGAAGAAATAGTGGCCAAAACCTCCCAAAATTTGATGACACACATGAATATCAACACCCCGGAAACATAACTAACTCCAAATGGAATGACTTAAATAGTCACCACTGAGATACATTATAATCAAAGTAACAAAATCCAAAGAATCTTGAAAGCAGCAAGAGGAAAATGACTTGCCATATACAAGGAATTCTCAATGAGATTATTAGCATATTTCTCATCAGAAACTTTGGAGTCCAGAGGCAATGAACTGATATACTTAAAGGGCTAAAAGAGAAACTTTAAACCAAGAACATATAGTAGAGCTTCCATAGTTGACCACCTCCCTACATTGACCATCTCCTTAACTTGACCTAATGTTCATAGACTGGACATATACCACTTGTACGTACCTGTACATTAGGTACAATCTAGACCACATCCATATGTTGACCAGTTAGCTGTAGTCCTGTGGGTGGTCAACTTATGAGGTTCTAAGTTGAGTCCTTATGAAGAACTATGTGGCAAAACTGTCCTTCAAAGTGAAGAAGAAATTATGTAAAACCAAAGATGGAGTTCATTACCAGTAGACCTGCCCTCCAAGAAATGCTAAAGGGTATCCTAGAGATTGAAATGAAAGGACATTAGTAACTCAAAGCTGTATGAAAAAATAAATCTCCTACGACCTCAATAGAGGGAAATATACAGGTAATTATAAAAGGTAGTATTATAATAATTATGGCTAATTTTTTTGTTTTTATGATTTGAGAGACTAATACATTGTAAAAACATTCATTAATCAAAAAGTGTATTGTAAAAATATAATTATTAATCAGAAAGCTAATGTTATTGTAGCTTTGGTCGGTAACTCCACATTTTTATTAAAAGCATTATTAGTTTATGTTTTGGATGCACAATGTATAAAAATGACTGAATAGGGTGGGGAAAGAGCTGGTATAGGAGCAGAGTTTATTAAAGTTAAGCTGGTATAGTATGCTATATAACTTTAGGATGTTAAATGTAAGAGAGCTGAAGAATATACACCAAAGTAAATAAGAAAATTCCATTTGCAGTAGCACCAAAAAGAATAAAATTCTTAGGATTTCCCAAAGTGATGAAAAATTCATACAATTAAAACTAAAAAAATTGCTGAAAGAAATTAAAGAAAACACAAATAAATGGAAAAACATTCCATGTTCAAGAATTGGAAGACTCAATTACTGTTGAGATACAATACTACCTAAGCAAATCAACAGATTTAATGCAATCTCTCTGAAATTTTCAATGACTTTTTTTGTAGAAATAGAGAAACCCATTCTACTATTCATATGGAATCACCAGGGACCCTGAATAGGAAAACAAAACAAAAACCAACAACCCAAATCCTGAAAAAGAAGAAAAAAACCAGAGGATTCATACTTTCTGATTTCCAAACTTGCTACAAAGCTATGGTAATAAAAGTAGTGTGGTACTGGCATAAAGAAAGACATGTAGATCACTGGAATAAACTAAAATTCAAAAATAAACTCTAGCATATGTAATTGAATGATTTTTGGCAAGGTGCCAAGACCATTCAAGGGTGAAGAGTGGAGGAGAAGCTGTCTTTTCAACAAACAGTCCACATGCAAAGAATGAACTTGGGCCCATACCCAGCAAAAATTAACTCAAACGGATTCATGACCCACATGTAAAGACTAAAAGTATAAAACTCTTTAAAAAAACATAGGGCAAAATCTTCAAAACGTTAAATTTGGCAGTGAGTTCTCAGATATGACACCAAAGGCACAGGTAACAAAAGGAAAAATAGAAAAATTAGATAATAAAAATAATTTTAAATTGTGCATCATAATACATCATCAACAGTAAAAAAACCCACAGAATGGGTGAAAATATTTGCAAATTCTTTTGCTGATGAGAGATTAATATCCAGAATTGTTGTTTAATAAGTATAGAGTGTCACTTGTACAAGATCTGGCTGCTGGCGATGTTTGAACAATCTCATGAGTGTATTTAATACCACTGAATTGGGTGGCACCTGTGGCTCAGTGGGTAGAGCGCTGACCCCTTATACCAAGGGTGGCAGGTTTGAGCCCAACCCCCGGCCAAATTGCAACAAATAGCCGGGCATTGTGGCAGGGGCCTGTAATCCCAGCTACTTGGGAGGCTGAGGCAAGAGAATTGCCTAAGCCCAGGAGTTGCAGGTTACTGTGAGCTGTGACACCACGACACTCTATCAAGGGTTAGTAACAAAAGGAACAGCAACAACAAAACCACTGAATTGTTCTCTTAAAAATGATAAATTTTGTGTATATGTTTTCCAAAACTGAAAAAAAAATCTGTCTTCATGTCCTCATTTGTTAATTCTATCATGTTTGTAACTTTTAAGTTGTTTTTTTCTTTCATTATGGGTTTTATTTCCTTGCTTCTTTGTCTGCCTTGTAATTTTTTAATTGATGGCAGACATCGTGAATTTTACCTTTTCAGATGCTGCGTACTTGTCTATTTTTTAATAGTTTGATCCTTTCTGATCTTTCCTTTAAGCTTTGTTGGTTGGACCCAACATGTACAGTAGAGCTTATTTTATCTCACTATTGCTGTGTTTTCCAACCTTTTTTTATCTCACAGCACACTTAAATTATGTTGATTAAAAAAAAAGTTGAACAAAGGAATATACTTATTAGGCTTTTAACTGCCTTCAAAAATAATTTAATTAATTATCTTTAAAAATGTTCATGGCACACCTAAGATCCTCTCAGGGCACACCAGTGTGTCATAGCACACATTGAAAATCACAGCCCTATTGAGTTAAATCCCTTCTGAATACTGAACCTTTCTCCCACAATTAAATGTTTTCTTTCTAGAAATAAGGGCCACTTCTGATCCTACCTGAGCTCTGAGAATTGTTCCCGGTAATCTTTTCTGGTGGTTCTTTTATCCGCCTTGGACTGTTTTCTCATGTGCAAACAATTACCCATCCTCAGTTGAAGACTGCTGGGTCCTATGCAGATCTTTGGAGACTGTCTCTGTGCAGCTCTCTCTTCTCCACTTCTGTCCTGTGAACCTCAATCCCCTCATTCTCCTCACAGAATGAACTTTGTCTTCTCAATTCAAGGGACTCCAAGCAGTCTCTCTCCCTTTGCTGCAGCTTAGAAACAATTTTTAGGCCCAAAGCTGGAGCACTTGCAGGGCTTTTCTCGAGCATATATTTTGTTTATTTTTCAATGGTTTCAAGCTGGAGGGTAAATCTTGTCCCCCTGACTCCATGGTAGTCAAGATTGGAAACATAATAGTTTCACCTTGCTTTTTAAAGCATACTTTCACTGTGTACAAAATTCTAAGTTACGAGGTGGTGCCTGTGGCTCAAAAGAGTAGAGCGCCAGCCTCATATACCAGAGGTGGTGGGTTCAATCCCAGCCCTAGCCAAAAAAAACTGCAAAAAAAAAAATTCTAAGTTACCATTTTTAATTCTAGCACTTTAAAAATGTCATTTCATTGATTTTTGGTTTCTGTTGTTGTTTGTGCTAAGACAATCATCGTTCATGTTCTTCCCTTTGGCTGCTTTCAAGATTCCTTTTTGGGCCAGGTATGGTGGCTCATGCCTGTAACCCTAGCCTTGGGTGGCCAAGGCAGAAGGATTGGTTGAGCTTAGGAATTTGAGACCAGACTGGGCAAGAGCAAGACCCATCTCTACTAAAAATAGAAAAAAAATAGCCAGGAGGCATAGCAGATGTCCCAGTTACTCGGGAAACTGAGGCAGGAGGATCACTTAAACCCAAGAGTTTGAGGTTGCTGTGAGTGAGGCTGATAACCACAGCACTATAGCCTGAGCAATAGAGTGAGACTGTCTCAGAAAGGAAAAAAATAAATAAAAAGATTCTTTTCTGTATCTTTCCTTTTTAGCAGCTTGATTATGAAGTTGATAGGTGTGATCTTGGTATTCAGCCTATTGGGCTATCAGTGGGTTTCTGGATGTAAAAGTCAGTGCTTTCCCATCATTAAAAGGCCTTCCGATATTTTTTTCTGCTCCTTTCTCTTTTTTTTTCTTTTTGGCCTCCTATTGCATGAATACTATGTCATTTGATATCATCCTCAACATCCTTAAACATTTATTAATTTTATAATGTATATATATTTTCCTATTCTTCAGATTATAAAATTCCTATTGATTTTTTTTCCTTTTGCTTTTCCTGTGATCTTTTGTCTTTCAATTCTCTGTTAAGCCAATCAAGTTGTTTTTTTTTATTTCAATTACTGTATCAGTTCTAGAATTTAAATTTAGTTCTTTGACATGGCTTCCATTTTCTACTAGAATTTCTAATCTGTTTACTGAAAATAATACTTTCCTTTAATTCTTTGAAAATACTTTCTTTTATTTCTATAACACATAAAGGCTACCTTTCTCAGCTAAGTTCCACATTTGAGGCTTCTGGTGCTCAGTTTATCATGCTCAGTTTCTATTGATTGCTCCCTCTCCCATGTAGGTCCTATTGTCCTATTTCCTTGACAGTTTCAATACTGGCTGATCACTTCAAATTTGTCTAGTCTTGGTTTAATGCTTTGTTAGAATGAATCACAGAAAGCTCAATGTGTTTTTTTCAAGATTTTTTTACTTGAAGATTAGCCCACATCACAAAATCCCAAAGCTGCAGATGCTGGCATGTCTGTGGAGAGAAGGGAACGCTTTTACACTGTTGGTGGGACTGCAAACTAATACAGCCTCTTTCAAAAGAAGCTTTGGAGAATCCTCAAAGAACTCAAATTAATCTCCATTTGACCCCACAATCCCACTGATAGGGATCTACCCAGAAGAAAAAAATCATTTTCTCATAAGGACATTTGCAGTGGATTGCTTATTGCAGTTCAATTTACAATTGCCAAGATGTGAAACTACCTAAATGCCTATCAACTCAGGAATGGATTAACAAACTGTGGTGTATGTACAGCATGGAATACTATTCAGCCATAAAAAATATGATGACATCACATCTTTTGTATTAATCTGGATGGAGTTGAAACACATTCTTCTCAGTAAAGTATCACAAAAGTGGAAAAGCAAATATCCAATATATGCAATACTAATATGAAGCCAGTAGATGATCTAATTCATGCCAACATAGGAGAAAAACTCATTTCAATTCAAGTTGGGGGGAGAGAGAATGTGATGAGGGGAAGAGGGAAAGGGGAGTTTGGGGTGCTCCCACTGAATGGGAACAACACAGTGGGGTGTATGGCACACCGTTTGAGTGCAGGACATAGTTGCGAGAGGGACTCTACCTAACTAACAGATTCAAATATTGTGATTTGGTAGTCTGTACCTTCACATTAACCTGAAATTCAAAAAAAACAAAAACAAAAATCCAGAGTTAGAGAAGATTCTGGAAATCATCTACCCATTGGAACATAGCAGTGTTCCCAGGCAGTGCCTGAAGAGCCCTGAGGGAGAAGACAGGGAGGCTGGATAGGGAAGATACTAATGAACTCCCACTCTCCTCAAGAGGGGATACCACTCTTCCACATGTTAGAGTACCAAATAAAACTTTAATTCTAAAAAAAAAAACAAAAAATTTCTCCCTGGATGGGACTCAATCTACAAACTCTGTTTCCACTGTAAGTCTTGTCAGGGCTTGGTTTTAGGCATTATTTTTACCTGTTAAGAGTAGTTTTTATTCTACTGTGGGTCCTTCGTTGTAAGTTTTTGCATGTGTTTTGGGTGGATGTCTGTGATATTTTTAATCTCAGCTGGATTCCTAGGTTGTTAAAAGGTGCTAGACAAGTCTAGACAAGTTTCCTCACTTTTGCTGGCTGGACCTCTGATGTCCCCCAGCACAGCTACCTCTAGAAGCTACGTCCCACTATCGACCTTGTAGCAACCCCCTGCTGGTAAGCCTTAGGGTGTTGCCTTGTGCCAAGGATTTGTGGTAGACTTAACAGATATCTGTGGATACTCTGCATAAATCCCTCCACTTTCGTGCCCCCCTTTAAAAGTTTTAGCTACTTCTGGTGTCCAGAATGCTGATCTTTTCCTCCTCTGTTCATCGGGACTAACTTGGCTTGCTTGGCTCTTAGCATGATGTCCTGAAGTCAGGGAATTGTCTCCAGACAGAAAGTCAGTGAGTTTTCTTTGTCCCTAAGATTGCAGCTTTGCACTGCTTATGAAAGGTGATGAATTATCTTTCCCTCTTCTTAATAGGCACTGGATCAGAGGAAGCTAATATGAGAGTTACTCTGATCACCTTTTAAAAGTCTTTGTTTCATACTTGTCTCTAAGAAAATTTATGGGAAGATGGGAAATTCCTTTATAAATTGCTTTCCAGAATCTATAAGGGCTGCAGTGTGGGGGTTGGATAGTGATCTCACCAGGGCTGGGTCGTCTCACTTTCTTCTCAGTGCTTAGGTAAGGAAAGCGGAGCAGTATTAGACAGCGGTACAGAGTCAGTGAGGGAGTTTATATTAAGACTGGTTGATTCTGCTTATAAGAAGACAATGTTCATTCAGTAACATTCACTTGGTGAATTCCGTTGGTGTCTACTTAAAACTTGGGTGTTTAAAGAGAAACCTAGACAGATCTCTGCCAGCAAAGCACATACAGTGTAAAGAACTGTTTTGTACTTTGCCTTATTTATCCCTGCAGCTACTCTGATTGATCTCCTAGGACAAAATTATATCCTAAAATCAGCAGTGCTGATTTTACAATATGTTTATGCTGTGACACCTACTTTTTCCCAAAGGGCATGCCTTTATGTTAGTAGCTAGTATGAGAGATCTCTGTAAAGTTGTACAAAGAGCCCTTAGGAACAAATTAGGGAAGAAAGGCATTTATCATTCCACCACCTCGCTTTTCCTAGTTTAAAACAAACCCCAACAAAACCTAAAATATTCGTAGGCTGGGGTTGCTGTAGGTGACTCCCAAAGAAGAGTTGTTGCATTCCCAGCACTTCTGAGTTGTGTCTCTTTCTCGTCATCCATTCTCTCCCCATCATCCTGGTTACCCAACCCCTTCTCTTCTACACTTCAAACCTATCCTCACATCATCTCACTGCCTCCTTTTCTCATGTCTTTGTTCCTTTCTGTCCTCAGAGTTGATGACAGGAAATAAGCCAGGGCTCTGAACTCAGTTTTATGGGAGATGCTCAGTATTTTTTTTTTTTTTTCTCTTTTTGGAGGGGGAATTTTTTACAGAAGAAATGTCTTCTAATACCCAAATGCTCAAGTTTACCTCTTCACATTTATGAAAGATCAAAAAATGAAGTTAATAAAAGTTTGATAGCATAAATAGAATTACTAAAAACTACACCATTAAACGGAATTAGAGGACAATGTGACTATCAGGTACTCAGAGAACTGAGGTCCCAAATATGGATGTCTGTATGAACGGATATTTTAACAGCTGAGATGCCTCCTGAAGAGCCTTAGGCACGGTGCCTTTAATTTGGTGCTGGAAGGAGATGGACTCTGCCTGGCCCAGATGGTCCTAGTCCAGGATGCCCTCTGGGGCTCTTTCCGGCCCGACTGTGGCCCCAGGCGGTTGGCCCAATGCCTGTTCTTTTTCTGGGTTACTGTGGGTGGGAAAGCCCTGAAACAATCTTTTCCTGTCAGTAGAACATAATTTCCCCAGCTTCACTCAATGCTGTTAACTCTGAAAATGAAGCTATAGGCTAATGTGGTCCATGGAAAACCTGGAAATTAAAATACACACACACACAAACTAGGGAGAAATTAAATCCTATGGTCTTTCACAGTTTCTCCTGTTTGACAGTTTCTGACTCTGAGTTGGCATCATGTGCTAGGGGCTTCTGCCTTCCCTATTCTAAGGAAGAGGAAACGGGAACTGAACTCACGTGTGTTGAGAATTTCCCACTTTACAAATGGGGAAAGTGAAACTGAGATAACCACACTGTGAAGGTCATGTGGGAAGTGGAATAGCTAACTTTGGCTGAACTTTGGGCTGAATTCTCTTGGACTTCTATATATCTTGCACATTTTCTCTTTTTTCATATATCATAGGTCGATGTATTAAAAAAGGCAGAAAAAGTACTTTAAAAATGAAATATTATGTATTTATGAAATTATATGAACTTATAAAACAGATAAAATCAGAGTTTGTCCAGTTGAAGCTACAGAGAGGAGATTAGCACCTCCTTTGGAAATCACTGGCCTAGTTCCCCTCGGTTCCTTCCTCCGTGGAAGCCCTTGCAGGTGAATATGAAGGGAAAATGGACACTGATGAGCCCCTGGCAGCGCTTAGACCAGGAGACACAGTTCTCAGTCTCAATGGTCATTTATATCTTTGGGCAATTTCAGATGGCTGACCACTTATACAAAGCACTACTTTGTTTAAATAGAAAAATCATCTTTGGGCATTCTGTCACAGTTCCACATTTATGCTTTGGAGTGGAAATTGTATAAAATAGTTATAAGTCAAGGCAAAAATGAGCAGATCCCTGATAGCCAGCCCAAACCAGGAGTGAATTTGCTGAGAGTTAGTCTGTGGTTTGGTTTACCTCACAAACATGGCAGTGTCCTCTGCAGTCCTCGGAGACCTGTGCTAAAGGGTCCATTTGCTGTTTGCTAGTGAATGAACAGAAGCAGCAGAAGTGTTGGAGCACAGGCTAAAACAGTTGCTCTGGGCTATTTTCTAGCATACAAAATACCACCCTTTGCAAAGTGAGGTGGTTGGGGCACTCATATCCTGCAGCAACCCAGCCTCTCGCAGAGAATAAGTCAGGGCACATTTTGCATTAGCAACACAGCAGAGGGAAGTTGTTTTATTGCCTCATCTACAAACCAATATTATTATAGGACAGAATTGAGAAGTTTGGGTAATTGATTTCATTTGTCTTGCAGCAATAGGAATAAAAGAATAGGGAAATGACTATTTTATGCCTTGGTGAAGGCATTGCAGTGGATTTACAGAATGCAAATTAAAGCTGAATTGTGGAATTGCTAGATGCTTCCATCTTTTAGTATTGGGACAACTGAGTTCCCCTTACCCCCATCAGAGATGTACATACAGACAAGCCCTCTGTCTCTTAGGGCGGTGCTGATTTCATGTAGTGTGGTCACTGCAACCTGGGGGCAGACCTAGGGGATGGATATGCTTATGACAGCAGTGTCCATATGGGATGGATGGGAACACAATGGGTAGGAGGCTTTGTGGTCTACATGTGCTGAGACAAGGCAATTCAGAGATCTGGAAAATCACACAGCATTTATTCCAGGCTGACTCTGCCCCGGCCTTGGCTAGAACTTTATATACCAGTTGGAAGATTTACTGCCAACTCCAAAATATAGATATTACTTTGTTTTCTGTGGGGACACTTGGAGATCGTAGGTGACACTCAAGGTCACGTGGCAACTAAGCATCAGAGCACAGGGTTCTGCGACTCTAAAGACTATGTTCAATTAAGCCACTCTGCACCCCAAACCAGCAGGCACCATGCCAAGGACTTGGCATTTAATCCTCAACACAACCCCACGGAGGGAGCTCTTATTATTGCCATTAACTAACACGGAAACTAGTTCACAGAGAGATTAAGTGGCTTTCAAATGGCTCCCACTCACTCCAAACCTCTATTTTTAACTTGACCCGGGCGTACTTACATATTAAGGTTTGTACATATTGGCCCCTTTGTCTTAGATGTTGTCAGCTGTTGAGTCATACTTTGATACAATGAATTTGTGCAGATTGTACAACTGCTGATGTCTTCAATGAATGTGAAGAGGCCCCAGCATTGCTTTGCTGGGAAACCCTCTAGTGTGGTGGTGTGCACTGGGGACATAAAATACACACATTGTTGATTAACTTGGTGGTACATAATTAAAGTAAAAAGCCAGGTCTGGGTCATCCAGAACTCTCACCTGGGTCATCCAGAATTCTCACTCCTGCTTTGGCGCCCCATGCCTGGGACACAAGGCTCCGTATTGGATAATAGATGGCACTCCCTTTATATTTCAAAGTCTGTGACTATGAAGGCATAGCTAAGGGGAAAGGGGTTTAAGTGTCACCATGGGAAACTAAGTCAGGCCAGGCTAGGTATCAGCGTCAGGTGATCTTATAAAATCTGTTAAGGAATTCAGGATAGCCTTTGGGAACTATGGGAGGTTAGCCTGAGGAGTCAGATAATATACTAAGCTGTTCTAGATGCCGTTGTCAGCCCCTGACATATATTATCTACTGAAACCCTGTGCAATGGACTAAATGTGTCCCCCTCCAAAACTGATATGTTGAAATGGTAACCCCCACTCCCACCGCCTTTGGGAGGTGATTATGTCATGAAAGTGGAACTCTAATGGATGGGATTAATGCCCCTATAAACAGGACCCCAGAGAGCTCTCTTCCTTTCTTTCTGCCATGTGAGGACACAAGGAGAAGTCAGCAATCTGCAGCCCAGAAGACGACACTCACCGGGACCCACCACGGTGGCAAACTGATTTTGAACTCCTGAGGTGTTAAGACATATGTTTCTGTTGTTTACATAGTACAAGCCACCCAGCCTGTGGTGCTTGGTTACAGCACCCCAGACTGACTAGGACTGTGAGAAAGAGCCATCACTGTGTCACTGCACAGATCAGACAGCTGGGTCACAGGATGGAAACCTCGTGTAAATCTCTCTCCTCATTCTGCACCACTGTGCTCTGCTGTGCTGCAGGGCCCCGTCCCGTGCTGCTCCCCAAGTTCACTAGTTAAGGGTTGAGGCCATCTGGTTTGGTTTTGGTCACGCAGGAGCCCTTCTAAGATCATTTGATTCTGTATTTACAAAGAAAGTTGTGGTTGCAGTTAATTTTTCCCAGTGCAAACAATCCTTTGAACTTTTTAGTGTTCTTAGAACTGAACAGAAAGATTTTTATCTTAGCTGGCTTTGAACTTCTGTCCACGGCCCTAGAACTCACCAGGACACACAGAAAGCAAAGGACTAGGTTGCCCAGCATCACTCCACATGCCAAACCTCATGGCCTCCTGCATGTCTGAGCTTTTGTTGACGTGAAATCACTCAGGGGAAAATTGTTAGTAGGAATTCAAGAGTCTGATTCAGGGGCAATAGTGTAGGGCCAAAAAATTATTGTGGGCTTGCTAAGGAATGGTCTTATCATGTGAATGGAGCTCAACAACAACAAAAGATTAGGAAGAGATCTGGCCTGGAGGGAAACCACTTCTTGAAAAGAAGGCATATATTTCCATAGAAGGTTCATTTATTAACAGAAGCATCACTGCTTCTGTGAATTTTCCCTGAGCCCTTGTTTCATGGGTTAACTTTGCTTCATCCTTAACCCGTCATTGGTGATTTTATTGGGCAGCCCTGAATCACTGTCCTGAAAAACTCCCATTGTAACCAAGATGGAACATTGAAGTAAAGATTATCCTTTTGCTGCCTTAGTTAAGGGCAGGTTGGCTGCTGTAACTGACAACACCAGGTCTCAGTGACAATGCAATAGAAATCTAACTCTGTGGTCCATCATGGGGTCCTTTCTCCAAGGGGGGATTCAGGGACCCAGGCTCTTTCCATCTTTGGCGCCACTATCTATCTGTTTGGGAGGGGTAGAAGGTGGGAGCAGAGAGAGAGAATGCAATATGAAACTCTGCTCCTGGGAAATTTTCTTGAGCCAGACCAGAAAGCACACCTTGCATTGTCCAGACCTCAGTCACATAGCCCCCCCCCTAACTGTAAAGGGGCTGGAAGATGTAGCCCCAGAATGCTCTGTGGTGTTTGCAGTAACTGTAAATCCACTGGATTCTGTTAAGCGACACTTGAGCTGGAGTTGTCTGTGGAGGTCTCAAGAGAAATTGTCATTTTGGGGTCAGCCAAGAAGAAAATGTTCAGAAGTCGGGGTTGGGGGACTGGTCACCTGAGTGGACCTCAGTGACTGATGCACAGAGGGTGTGAAATACCAGGACTGAATCTGCATTGCTGGTGTTTAACGTGGCTCTGTGGTCATGAGTACTTTATGGGAAGTCACTCCAGACATTTCCAGAGAAAAAAATCACCTGTCCCTCCCTTGGAGCTGCAGTGGACGCTTTATCTGTATCTGTAACACTTCGCTGCCGACTTCCCCTACTAGAACATAAACTCCTTGAAGCAGGGACCTCGTTGCATCCACCGGCATAGCCATAGCCCTTTCCACAGTGCCTTTCACAGGAAAGGCTCAGTAAATGAGGGGTTTTCTTAGAGGGCTGGAAACTCACTATTTTTTACACTGAAAGCTTACCCCCTCTATTCAACATATTCCCTGGAGATGAAGCTACTCGTTCCATCCTACTGTACTTTATCCTCTTGTATAAAGGAGAAGCACCATGGAGCAGTGGGGAAAGGTTTTAAGGGCTAGATAGAGCTGCAATCCAGTTTTTGCCACTTTCCTCCCAGTAGTGGTCGTAAATTAGACCCATACTCCCTCTTCACCTAACTGCCTCTCACCTTTGCCATCTGGTAAAAGTGGGCATTCTTAAGTCATAATGATGTTTTGAAATTAAGAAAATAGGCATAGATGGGACTTGACTTCTCATATTAGGAAGAAACTCCCATTATGCCCAAGGGTCAAGTGTAAGTGCTGCTCCCTTTTCTGTTGGATAGAGAAGCCACTCTTCTGTTCCACGCAGCTGTGGCAGTGGTGTGTACGGGGCACCTGCCCTTCTGTTCCACGCAGCTGTGGCAGTGGTGTGTACGGGGCACCTGCCCTTTTACCAAGATGCGGGTATAGATTTGGGCTCAAGCCTAGGCCCATAAAAGGCATAGACACATATATCCTTAATGTTAACAAAGTCCTTATCAGGCTCCCTGGTAGTTGCTGAGTAACAAAAACAGTAAATCCCTGTCGTTTCTGTTACATAAGACATTGAAAAAAATGCTTAATGTCATTAAGTTGGCTGGGGGGGGGAGGGGATGTCCAGAAAATAAATAAGTTTGGGGAGCTATAAGTGGAAAATATTGAGAAAGACTTGACTTATGCATTTTGGGCCTCCCAGCAATAATAATAAAACTCTGAGTATACAAGGTATTTTTAAAAAACAGCATATTGCACCGTCTTTGGTCAAGAACTCATTCATTGATTGATTAATTCCTTCAACATGATCATACAAACAAACACTTGGTGAGTGAGGGATTGAGTGAGTGAATAACTCTTCCTTTACTCCAGGTTTCATGGTGTCAGTTTTCCCAGGATTTCTTACTACGATCTGTTCTTTTTTCACATTCCTCCACTTCCCATGATGCTGCCCTGGATGACTTTCAGTCTGTTAATGTCCTTCCTTAAAGACCAGACAACTCCACTCCATCTTTACTCAGGAAAAGGCCTTGTGATCAGCAGTCAGCTAAAAGTAAACACAGAAATCTTACTGTTCAGGAAAGCCAGGGATCAGAGATGTCACATCTGAAATGTCCTTCAAATGGACCCCAATGGGGTAGTTAAAAATCAGGGGTAGAGGTTTGTAGTTTGTGCGTGTGATTTTTTGTTGCTTTATAACCCTCAGCCAAAGTGAATGTTCCATTCAGCCCTGGGCATGGCTCCTGGCCTCGGTCCCTGTGCCAAGTACCAGACTACAGATCTGTGGACCAGGACTCAAGCCAGCTATTTGAAGCACATTACATCAGACATTTCCTGAGGTGTAAAGGAAGGCCTCCTTGCTAGAAAGCAGGGAGAATTTTGGCTCCTAGAGACTGGATTCAGTTACTTTAACTCCTTGGGCAAGGGCCAAGCCTTCAACAAGTGGCTATCACGTGGCCTGCAAAAAATTCAGATCCAAAGCCTCTGGCTCCTGGTTTACACATTGACACCACTGCCTCCTTTGAGAGATATGTTACCTTTTGAGGGGCCGGGGCAGGAGAGGAGAGACATTATAAAATGTCTTTTAGGAAAGGAGAGACATTATAAAACCTGGCATTAAAAAAAAAATCCTGGTAGCTTTTCTAATTTTAATTTTTGGAGGCAATGTTTTCATTGTGGTGGGAAACTGCAGACTCTGAATTAGAATACTGTCCACAAAAATGTTATCATCTGTCACTTTTTCTTTTCAAGTTAAAATCACATATAGTGATGGGGATAGATTGATGTTAACTATTAAATTTATAAACGAGACACTAATGGTAGTTTCTCAATTAACTTCATAAATTGTCTTTTTCTATGTGAGGAATTTGAACTCAATAGCATTCAATGCTAATTTTTTTTGTAATTCTGAAGTCTTTAGCTCTTCCTACGTACCATACAAGCTATTATGAATTGCATGTGATAATAATGCCTCTATATTCATTCGGTGCAAGGCACTACTCAAGTGATTTTTAAAAAATCTTAATTAATGATACAGAGGCTGTGGAAACCTCTCTTCTGAATTTGCTTAAAGTTGGTTCCTAGGGCAGAAACAGAGCCGGTTAGAGTAATGTTAGGACATTCACCTTTGGGCGAATTCTCCTATCTTATACTCTTCATACCTGCAAAATATGGAGTTAGTATAAGCTAATTCTACAGTTTATCAACTCAGACTCAGCAAGGACAACTTCCAAGGTCATTTTCAAGATTAATGCTCACATCTTTTGACAGATCGATGTCTTTCCCACCAGAGGCTGTACAACTGAGGAGCATCCGTGTTGGAATGAACAGAGTGATGACTGCAGAGACCCCTGAAGGACTGATCTGGTAAAGGGCTTTGATGTGACCTTCCTGCAGTCTCAATTCTTACTCATCAGGCCAAACTCTGGAAACTTCATCTTTCCATTTGGGAAAATTGATCTGGTACTATTTGATCCCTCCCTTGAAGGGGTGCCCAAGAAAAACATGAAATATTTATGAAGTGCTTTGTTTCATGGGAAGTAATGTTCCAGGCTACAAAACATGGGTATGCTTCTGGGTGTATTTCCGCTTACCCGTTGACTCCTGCAATGTTGCACATTTCATTCCTGACTGTCAATGCGTAAAAATCTAAGAATGTCATACATACGTGTACCACCTTTCGTTAGCTGCACTTGTTCCTGAGGGTGGCATAATGTACTACTAAAATGTCCAAGAAGGGAAATAAAGGAGTGAGGGCGAGCAGAGAAGGTGGCTGCGGGGACACAGGAAGTGGAGCAAGGGAGGTGAGTGGAAACTGGCGATTCCCGAGGAGCCCAAGCTGTTCACCTGCTGGGTGTGGACTTCCTGGGCCATTCCCCCTGCAAGGTGAAACACAGACTTGCCGGCCAGCCTTTGGGAAGGAACTTTGCCAAGGTCGGCTGTGGCCAGGCCTTCTCGGTGACAAGCAATGGTGCAGAGCTGTTCATCTGGCATCCTTCACCATCACTAAGGTTACTGATAAAATATTAAGCTGGTCCTATATACATGGCTTTGGGACGATGATCGGGACAGAGGGAAGCCTGGGGAAGGGGCAGTCATCAGGTACACAGAGAGGCAAAGCCTCCGGGAAGGCACAGGCAGGAAGACTCGCAGTAGCCTCCCTGCCACAGTGAAGCCGCCAGCTCGTGTTTACTTTTAACTCCCAGTGCTTTTCCTTTGTGTGTTCACACCATCCCCTCTTCTTTCTCAGGACATGACGCAAAGTAACAGGCTTCACGATGCCATCGATGTCCATTTGGACAGCATTCATGTCACAATACACAAGCATGTACTGCAATTATACAAAATCCCAAGAACAAAATGTTACTTGTTACACAGGTTAAGATGAAACCAACAACCAAAAAAGAAACAGAAAGAAATCTCTGTGGTAATCCTTAGAGACGGTTGACAATATTACAAAAGAAAATGTAGCCAAATAATTGTTCTAGCATGCTGCAGTTCATTGCCATATAACTTCATAAATTCCCAGCTCGTTGTGGGAAAGAAAGTGCGCGTTCACAGCCTGTAATTCTCAAAGAAATAGCTCTCACATATGTGCAGGTTGACAGAAAAAGGAAATGCAAAGTCTAGGCACCAAGATTGCTCAGACAGCAACGGCGTGTAAAGAGTCAAACGTGAAACTCTTCTGAACCAGATCTGGTTTCTTGAGAAAGAACATGGAAAGTGACATTAGTCCAAAAGGGCCAAGGAAGAAACATCCAACTGTTAATAAGGAAGAAAACCATCAAGAACTAGAACAATTAAGACAAATTTTTTTCTATTCTACGTTGAAGTTGAATTATAGCTTTTCGTATTTGGGATAAGAAAAGACAACACGGTTGGTCTGGGGTTGAGCCCCTGTCTTCCCATCCGCCCTCCTCACTCCTGATCCAATAATGTTCGAGTACAGATAGTGATGGTTCAAGTGAAGTAGAATGACCCTTTCTTCACACGTGGCCATGCCTCTTTTTAATAATGAGGTATAATCTGATGTGAACAATGCCTGTTCCTTTCTGGACTATGGCGTTAATCAATAGTTTGGGAAGACGACAATTCAACTTTCTGATAAAATCACGCACACATACAAAAATTATTGCACTTAAAAAACTAAAAACAACAAAACAACAACAACAAAAACTCAGCCCAATCAGCAAAGGGCTAACAACGCTTTGGAAGTTCTCTACTTCCTGCCCTTTGCAGAGCGTCTTGACCTTTCTGGTGTTCTGTTGAATTTGGTCCATTATGAAATGTCCCGAAGTAAAAGAGTCCAAAAGACACTGTAGGCTCTTTAAGGCTAAGTCTTCCCAGTGCTTCTCTGAGATAAATTATCTCCTTGGCCACATACTACACAGGAAGGGCTCGTCCACAAAATGACTTGCAGAGGCCCCTCCCACAACATCTGGAAGCAAGGGAGGGTGGGTGCACATCCTGTCCTCTCCTGTGAATGAGAAAGAGAAAGACGGTCAGCAGCCTGGGACGTCAGCACCTCCCCCTGCCCTGCCATGATTCTCGGTATACTCAGGCCCTCAGCCCATGTGAATGTGGTTGATGGGTGCATCATTCTCTCTCTGTGTGACTTCTCTTTTCCATGGGTCTGAATGTCTTTCCTTCTCTCTAAATTTGTCTCTTTTTGTCTTTCCTTGTTCTTTATTCTTCCTGTCCCCTCGTATTTGCCATCTCTCTTTCTTGATGAATGCAGAGGAATTGCTAATCTCCTCCTGCTTCCACTGGTGCAGATGCTTCCCAGACGTCCATGTTTCTCCCACAATGCACTGCTGGCCTCTGCCCGCCTTATCAGTGTCTTTCTTCTCTCCTCCCCAGTCTACTCAGACCCTCTACCCTGAGCTGAATGAGTTCATTAATTGCTCAGTCAAGATGACTTCCGCACCAAAATTAGATCTCCTAGTCAAAATTTGAACACAAAGCATTGATTACGTCACTAATGTTTTCCTGAAGCTCTCAAGTGAGAACTCACATAATGGGTGAGATGGAGCATTTTCAGACTCTGCAATCCTTGAGACTTTATTACCAATATTGTTTTTCTTTATGGGGTGTTTCTACTACACCTTGTGTCTTCTTTGTAACCCCCTGTTTGTTTGCACAAAATATCTCGATAGCTAGACTTGGGTGGTAGTACTCTGACATTGCAGACACAGATCTAATATCAAAGTAATTTAAGGTTCTGGGTGGAGGGAATGGAGCTAAAATCACCATGAGCTGCAGAAGGTCCTGGTACCATCAACCATCAACCAAGGTGCACTGAAGCTCAACGATCTGCTATGGTATTTGTTTTTCCCTATGATCACCCCATGGGGCTGGCAGTTGGGCAGAAATACTCGCTTGAAATCAGAGTCAATGAAAACAGTTACTCCTGCCTTCCGTCCTGTTCCGTCCTGGCTCCTCCCATTTTCTAAGTCAAAGTGCTGATATCAGCTCCTCTCTACTCACTCTTCCAGATTCTGAACTAGGACTTGGTGACATTCTCATAGATGACGTCACTGATGCAGAACTGCTGCTTCTTCTTCACCCACATCAGCTGCACACAATGATGAATAAAAATGTACTGTTCCTGGAGCAGGAGACAGAAACATGTCTCAGAGCAAGAGACTTTTGTGCAGATATGTGCAAAGATGTAAACTTTTAATACTATAACAGTTTCAATAATCAACATCTTGTATAAGAGGAAATTGTTTTCTTAATTTGCAGGCATATAATTTTACTAATCTAACTAGAACACCTAAGAGAATTGACTGTAAAAGTATTTTGATTGATAGAGCTTAGGACTTTTTTTTTTTACAGTGGAATTTTTTTTCTAGCTTAGAGGTGTAATAAAAATTGTATATATTTATAGTGTACAATGGCATGGTTTGATATACATTACAAAACGATTATCACAATCAAGCTAATCTACACACCTATCATCTGACTCAGTTACTGTAATTTTTGTGTGTGGTGAGAACACTTAAGATCTACTGTCTTAACAAATTTCAAGTCTAACTACAGTATTATTATGTATATTCACCAGGTTGTACATTATAACACACTAGTTAATGCTAAAAGCATATCATCAGTTATTTTGAAAAAAATAATAGTACAACACTTTCTCATACACCAAACCAAATTCCAGAAAGTTTAACAAATTAAGCCATTGAAAAATGTAGAAGTGGCCTGGTGTGGTGGCTGGTGCCTGTAATCTTAGCACTCTGGGAGGGCCCTGGTGGGTGGACTGCCTGAGCTCACAGATTTGAGATCATCCTAAGCCAGAGTGAGAGCTTGTCTCTAAAAATAGCCGGGTGTTGTGATGGGTGCCTGTAGTCCTAGCAACTCAGGAGCCTGAGGCAAGAGAATTGCTTGAGCCCAAGAGTTTGAGGCTGCTATGAGCTGTGACGCCATGGCACTCTACCAAGGGTGACAAAATGAGACTCTATCTCAAAAAAAAAAAAAAAAAAAAAAGAAAAGAAAAGAAAAGAAAAGAAAAGAAGAAGAAGAAGAAGAAAACTGTAGAGGAAAATATAGGTTAATATAGGTTAATTGCTATCTGGTTACTTTAGAAAGGGAATTTCTAAAATTAAAAGCAGTCGAACAAATTACAAATAAAATTTTAAGCTATTTATGTAAAAAAATGGTAAAAAGAATAAAATAAAGGGCAAATCAGAAACTGGAAGAAAAAATGTTTTCTAGAATTATGACAAAATGTCAAGGCCTTTAGTTAAAAAGTCATCCATATCAGTAACATACACATAGGCAAATAAGTAAAGTACGTCGACCACTAGACCAAATATCCCTGGAAGCTGGGGACTGTGTCTTTTTAATTCCTCAGGCCTACATTTAGTTTTTACTTTTTAAATGATTTTTGAAGTAAACTGAGGAAATATTAAAACATGCAAAAATGGCCAAACAACAAAAAATGTAAATCAAAACAATTTTTTTTTTTTTTAAATCTGTGAAACTAAAGAGAAAAAAATAACATTCAGTGATGACTTGTGTTCGTTGAGGTGATCATTTCCACCTATTGTTGGTGGAGGTAGAATTAATAAAGTGCCAATAAATGATGTGGACACAGGTAATACTAACAAGTAGAAAAGAATCCAATTTGATCTTCTATTAAAAAGGGGGCTGGGTTGAGAAATAGTGTATCTATAATGAAACATTAATCAAGTCTTAAAGCTTTATGGAGTTTCAGGCACTTTGTAGTAACACACAGGGTACGTAGTAAAATGCTAAGTGGAAAATTAGGATGTAAAAAACACATATACATACCACTTGTATATATAGCACATGTGTATAATCACGTAAAAGTTGTACTTAAGTGGAAGCTGAGATAACATCATCAAAATGTGTCTTTGTGGCATAAAATAAAGGTAATTTCATTGTCTTCTTTCTTTTTATTTCTCAGAGATTTTTTTTGTACGTAGTATTATTAGAAATAACCTTTAAATAAGATCCAGTCAAGATAGCCATAGGAGTTTAAAAAGAAACTTCTTGAATAACAACTTTGTACAAAAATAAAACAGTACTTCAAATCTCACTGGGTTAGTACCTCAGCCTAACCTGCGTTTGTCAACAAAATTTGGAGAAAACACAATCCCTTTGTTGTGATAGTGTTGCATCAGAAACTGAGTAACCCTTTCTGGTCATCCCACATCCATCCAGTGTTTCGGATGTTATGTCAGCACTGGGACTAGATAAGGCTAGAGACTTCTGGGAGTCGCAATCCATATCTACTCATTGGCCTATCTTTGTGTTCTAAAAAATAAAAATTAAAAAGACACCCACAAAGGAAAAGTAAATAAAAGACTGTTTATATCCGTGAGAGGCCCTGAGAAATCTAAGCTGCCTCTCCCGAGGACATACTGCTCAAAGCAAAGCCCTAACTGACCTCCAGGGAAAGGTTGTTAAAGGAAAACCAAATCAAATACACAATAAAAATGGAAAAGAGCACAGAATGATGAACAAAACTGAACTGTAGCATTCCAGAGTTTCAAAGCACTTACCTAGATTCTACTGTTCCACAGAATGTCTAATTTATGACAATTTGTGAAATTCAATTGTGTCATTCCTATTTTACAGATGAGAAATGGGAATTTAGAGAGGCGACGTGATTTGTGCAGTGGTGAAACTGCCACTCCTGTACCTGTACGAGAAGCTGATGAAGTGTGTCTGGCCAGTAAGGAAAAGAAAGGCAGCAGGTCACCACCCTGCCCAAGCAGCACGTTACAGGGACCCTGAAATCTGCACCAGAAGACATCACTGGGTTTAATCCGTGACTTCTGGCATTTTGAAGTGGGGTGGAGTGATGAAATCAAGGCAGTGTAGACAAGCATGGAAAATGGAATACCAGGGATGGGAGGAAATGTGACTCACAATTCATGGGTTGATTATAGACATAAAGACAGAACTCAATTGGTGAATCATTTTACCTTCCTTGAAAACCATTAGTGTCAAAGGGGTACTCTGGGATGATAAATGTGAAAATTATCTTTTTTTTTCTTATTTCATAATTTGCTTATTAACTTCAGTAACTTAGAAGGCAGCAAGATTTGCATGTGAATGGGCTTCAAGAAAATGTTAGGTAAATCAACCACTGTTGAAAATACAAGTTGCACCAGGGAAAACAGGAATGAGGAAAAATGAGGGTAAATTAACAAGATGTTCTAGATATAAGTAACAAAACAGATGCAAATAAATAAGTGGGGCTGGAAAGCATCCATCGCAAAATTGTGCCTGAACTCAGGGGTCAATCTGGAACAGCTGGGAAAAGTAAGTAACCTAGGGGACCTCTGTCCCCTTTGCTGACTTTGAACTCCTCATGAGAGTTCAGGGAAGGAGTCTCCTATTTTAAAAAGACCGTGTCCTCAGAAATGTCAGCCTAAAATGCCTCCATGAACAAGTCAAACAACTAAAGTTTAGGGTAAGAAAGTTCGGGGAAAACAAAACATTTTTCTTGGTTTTGCAGAAAACCACATAGTGACTGCTCTAGTTTTGTGTAATTCTGCCACCAGAAGAAATTTAATGGAGCTAACAATGGGATGGAGGATCTGTCTGTGAAAGAGATTGAGACTGTAGCTAGGAAAAGTCAAAAGCAAATAGGCCATAGTTACAGACTGAGAAGAATTAAGGGTGTAAATTAAGTGAACAGGGCAGACAATTGATCAAATCCACCATACTTAAATTAAGCCCTTTACAGCATTGGGATTCATATACATAATAGGGAGTTGTTTATTTTTTTTATCACATAGTAGGATGTGAATTTCTGGAAGTAAAAATCAAAAATACAAGTCTATTAATAAAGCAATGTTTAATCATTAGGTAGTGAGCTTGTTTGGGAAGCCAGACCTTTTAAATTTATCATAATTAAGAGATGGTCATGTCCCTAAAACAGAATTTTTTTCTTGTTTTCTCAAGACAGTATCATTCTGCTGGTTCAGGCTAGAGTGCTTTGATGTCAGCCTTGCTTACAGCGCCTCAAACTCCTGTGTTTGAGCAATCCTTCTGCCCAGCCTCCCAAATAGCTGGGTCTACAGGTGCTGGCCACCATGCCTGGCTAATTTTTCTATTTTGAGTAGAGATAGGACTCACTCTTGCTAAGACTGGTTTCATACTCCTGAGCTCAAGGGCTCCTCTCCCCTCGGCCTCCCAGAGTGCTGGGATCAGGACTGAGCCACTCTGCCCAACCCCTACAACAGAAAATAAGGAGGCAGCAGGACTGAGATGCAAGTGGGCTCAGCAAGATGAGGAAACAAATAAATGACTTGCTTCCTCATTATTAATAATTATCAATGAGACGAATGAATGCCAATGGCTACTCTTTCTAAAGTGGTATGATTCTGCTATAGCTCAAAAATAAATACGTTGAACCCGCTGTGCCAAGCCTTGGTCAGGTGGGAATGGGGAGTAGGAAAGAAAAAGGAAAAGGGAGGGAAAGAATAAACTATGAGGGGCTGAAGAGCCGCCAGGACTCTAGGCCTTCGGGGTTCTTCTGACATCTAGTGGTGGTGGGTAGGAAAAGCATGAGGAAGACACAGGCAAATTTTTAATCTAACGGGAGAGGTCAGGCCAGGTGTGTTCTATTCCATACGTGTTCCTCCCACACACACTCCTTGAGAAAAAGGATTACTGTATGCCTGAAGCTAAGAAGTCTTGAGTATGCGTGGGTGATGAGACTGGCAAACAAGCTCTTGTACTTGGGTTTTTGTGCCCACATCGGTGCACACCCACAGCTACTCTGAGGCATATGAGATGCTGTCTGCCAGCGTCACCCTGGGCTGTCACTTCAAACTGAATGCATCCAAAGGGTTCACAGGAAGGAAGAATTGGGCAAGAAGGGAAGAGGTGGCATGTAACACTGCTGGCTATTTCTAGGGATGCTCCCACGTTGTTACAATAAAAAACCCATTAATTTAGGTGAAGGAACTGACAGTGCTGGTAGATTGGGAACTGGGAATCTTTAAAATCGTAAAAAGGGACAGAAAGCACAAATCCAATCCCATGGTCATGATAAAAAATAAATTGGGCTGGGCACGGTGACACACACCTGTAATCCCAGCTACTCCTGATTGGGGGAGGAGGATTGCCTCAGCCCAAGAGTTTGAGTCCAGCCTGTCCCTCCCCAATCTCTAAAGAATCTCTAAAGAAAAAATTTTAAAAGTGGTTTGAATCAAACTAATGATGAATTTATTAAACATAATCCAACATCTCAAATACAAATGAAACTGCATTGGTTCTACAGTCTCCAATTATTGAATCTACCCAGAATGGCTGTCACCTGCCCCTATCAGTCTGTTCAAAGAGGTTTTATTCTAGCAAAGACCCACTTGGATTACTAAAGGGCACACAATGCTGATAAAAGTATAATCACTATACATTGAATGGATTTCTAGTGATTAGCACTATTCTATTTCTTTTCTACTGCAAAGCAGTTTGAACGTAGACAATAAGAAAATGCAAAAAATTTAAGACAATTGTCTTCAAGCATGAGGTTGGATAATGGTAAGTTTTCAGTCCAGGGCAGAGTAAGTAATACATATTGATTATGCTCTTACCTCTGTCTGTACCATAGACATCCGGTAGGACCGCATTTCTGACACCAACCCTAAGATGTCAACAAACTCATGATCCCGGATGTGCTGCAGGAGCCTGTCCAGGGCAATGAATGTCCCCGTCCGTCCCACGCCAGCACTGCCAAAAAAATGATCAGATATCACATTACTCAGAGCTATGTCACTGTAGGAAATAAATTGAAGCGTTCTAAATATTGATAGATAGCACAATTGTGAAAAAAGAGACTAAACTCCTGGCAGTACTTTCTCTTTAACTCTTGTGTAAGTGTGCTGTTGTGCTTGGGGTTCCTTCTAATGTGATTTCTGACTCACTGCTACCTTCCTGAGGTATGGGTTCCCACTGCTTTGGCCACCCCACCATTTTCTGGGCTCTCTGCTTCTGGAGGAAGGTAATCACTCCATATTGAGCACCTCTGACCTCAGAGAGCAGATGCAAGAAACAATGTCCCATCTTTTAAACAGCCTCAGAGTGAAGCCCTCTCACCTCGGTCAAAAGTCTAGGGGAGAAGCCCACACTCCAACTCCAGCTTTGGGCCATGGCGGTTTGTGTACCTTCAACACCAAGGTCAGTTCACTATCCCATCCCTTCCTCACAGCACATCTGCCCTTCAGTGGCTCCTGGGCCTGCCTCAATCCCCCAGGATGTTTGACATAGTTGCCTTAAAGTCAAGTCGAATATTCAGACCCAGTCTCTGTCAATCTCCCAATCCCAGAGCTCAGAGCACAGGTGCAAGTGGACTGACAAGGGCTGGCCTCCACTCAACACAGTCCCTAGTTCCACATGGTAATGCCAGCTCTTACTTTCTTCCCGACATCCAGACATACAAGAGCCAATGGCTCTAATCTCTGAATTATGATGAAATTATGGGAAAGAGAACAATGAAGCCAATTTATATGCAAAATTTGCTAGAAAAACCCAGCACTGAAAACCTTGAGCTTTTTTGTTTTGTTTGCTGGACCACTATTGCCTGCCAGGATTTCTCAAATAAAGCAATCTGCCACTAGGTGAGCTCCTACAAAGGCATATCCAGAACTACACCTGTTCTTTGCCCTGAAAGGCATCCATGAGTTTGACCTCAAGTTTCAAAATATAAAGAACTATTTTGAGAATAGACAATTCCATCTGCTAGAGCACAGCTTTCAACCTGCGAATGCCTAAGGTGAACTGACAACAGTAATATCCTCCCTAAGGGAAACTTAGTAGTTCAGGAAGCTTTTTTTCTTTTCAGGGAGACATACATATCCCCCCGCCCCCCCCCCCCACACACACACACACAGACTCACATGCATTTGCACTCACACACCACAGCCATTCTAATTCACACAGGTCCTGGTGCTAGAGCTGGTATCATAGCCCAGGTTGGCATGGCTGCCACTGCTTCCCTTAACATCTTCATCCCACATCTGCTTCTGATGTGAAATCAGAGCATATTTATAGTCCTTACTCTTTTGAGGTTACTTAAAAATTTTACAACAATATTGTATCACAGAGATGGATTCTGATGGAGCTTTGGTCACCTGATAGAAAAAAAAAAAAAAGATTAAAGATAATGCCTCCTTCAAGGAATTTGTGCAGACCTTGATTTTTTGTAATGGGATGGATCATATCTCCCCTTCATTTTAGCATCTAAAAAGTTAGAGACAGTCCTGAAGATCAGTCATAGGAAATGTTAATCTTAATGAGCTGAATATTTAAAAATTTTCTTTCCCTTTTCTTGTTTTTTATGTCTATTATAGTATTTCAGGCTGTGACCAGCTGTTTGTAATTTGGCTTTGTATTTGTTCTTGTTATCACCACACAGGACCTTGGTGGAGTAGAATCATCTCACAGAGTATTTATTTAAGGGCCTATGGCCTTTGGAGATTGGTATGCCTGAATTTGTTTTGTTTTGTTTTGTTTTTGAGATAAAGTTTCCCTATATTGCCCTTGGTAGAGTGCTGTGGCGTCCCAGCTCATAGCAACCTCAAACTCTTGGACTCAAGTGATTCTCTTGCCTTAGCCTCCCAAGTAGCTGGGACTACAGGCAACCGCCACAACGCCTGGCTACTTTTTGTTGCAATTGTCATTGTTGTTTAGCTGACCCGGGCTGGGTTCGAACCTGCCAACTTTGGTGTGGCTGGTGCCATAACCACTGTGCTATGGGCACCAAGCCAGCATGCCTGAATTTGAATACTAACTCCTCCAAGTTTTAGTTGTATGAACTTTCTTCAATTGGGAAGAACAATATCTATCTCATAGGCTATTGATATAAAATAGCCATTTTATAAGTAAATACTGTATATAGTGAGAGTTCAATTAATCACAAATTTAATAAAATCATAATTCATTTAATTGTCCATTAAATTTATCAGGGGTTTGTGGAATGGTGGGCTATTTCCTTTATACAAAGAACTCATGATGCTTAACAGAAAATGCATTTCAAGGGGTCACCTGCAGTGGATGACCATGGGGCCCTTGCTCTTGGTAGCTTGCTGTCGGACCATGTGCACAAACTGCAGGATGCTCTCTGCAGCGTTCGCTGTGGGCACACCGTGATCAGGCCATGCCGTGTAGTTAAAATGCATCACATCCTGTGTTTCATCAGCCTTTAGGGAAAAAAAAGATGAAAACAATGTTAAGCATTAATCTCCCAGCCCACAGACTGGATGGTCCAGGTCTCCACTGATGATCACAAGTTAATGGTACAAGAAGGTGGAGCCACATTCCATTCCCTGGCAGTGCACTTCCCTACCCAGCTCTTAGCTCTGCGTCTGGCACAAAGGCAGTGCTGAAACAAACAAAACTAACTAACTAACTAACTAACTGTATAAAGCTTCAAATAATCTGGGCTTGTATAGTTAAGGAAAACCTAAGAGGTTGTGCTCTTCTGTGGAGGCCGGCTGGCAGCTAATGACTGACGGATACCTGGGTAACAAAAATCCAGCCCCTTCTGTCCAAACAGGGCAATGCTGTGATGATGCTGTTCACTAATCTCACACGGCTAAAGTGATCTAGCAGAAGTGAGATTTCAGCTGAACCCACAGGGGCTTCTTCCCTGCCTCATTCTGCTTCCCTTGCTCACTTATGGGTTTTACCCAAGAACACACTTTCAAAGAAATCATTTATATGAGGATCCCTGTCTGGAGCTTTGATACCAGGGACCTGACTCACGGAGCTTCAATCTTCTCATATCTAAAAATGCCCTCTCTTGGTACCTATAACAAGGGTGGTTGTGCAGATTAAGTGTGATTGTGTTGCCGAAGGGATGGTGTGTGTTAGATATTAGTATCATTACTGTACCTCGGTTTGTTACAAACAGAAAACTATATTCATTAGCACAGCCCAGTGTTCTTTAGGCAATTTAGACAAAGTAGAAGCTCAACATTTAGAATCTGGATGCTTCTGGTCAAAAGGGGGAGCTGTGGAACCAGATGCTGGTAGTTACTGTATAAATGTTTGACAAGCAGACACTGTTGTTCAGTATTTTATTCTCATTTTTCCCCTTCACATGGTTGTCATTGAAAGATAGCTTGTCATTTAAGACCAAAGACAAGAAGGATAGTAGTGACCACACAATAATCTATGTGACTCTTCCCTGTTGAGGGAATAGGCATGGGGACAGATCCTATTTTATGCTCTGCAATTTTTTCCTCCTAGATAAAATCCTAGGTACTTTTTTTATATTTGTCTAGCAATTTGCACTGGCTTTCTAACTGAAATAGCCAAGACAGAAAGCAGACTTTAAATGGCATTTCGATTATCGAATATGTTTTCTGATGGAAAGTCTGTTGATGCTTTATGAATGCTTTATTAATTTTTTGGACTTTATTATTTTTGAAATAATTCATTTATTCACTGATTTATTCATTCTACAAAGATAAAATATTTGCTTCTGAAACTCACCATGTACTGTTGGAGGCAGACAAGGGGAGGGAGAATTGAAAACATATGTAATGTGCTGGGATAGCACAGTCAGTGAGAGACTCTACTCCAAAGGGGAAAAGAGCTAGTGGTCTCGGAGTCCAAGGAAGGCTCCATAAAGGAGGCAACTCTTGGGCTGAAACTCTGAGTGGGAATGTGCTTGGGAACAAGGAAAATATGAACATTTCAAAAAACTGTAACAGCATGACATGTAACAACAGTCTGGCACAGGCATCCTGGGATTTTTCAACTAAATTCTCCTGGCCAGAAAAGTCACTGTTAACCACTAGTGGTTAAGAAGTGATTTGTCTCTTGTAAATATTAATGAGTGGATAGTTGTTGAATTCTTAGTTTGTATGGGCGTAGACAGTCTTTGTTCCCATTGTCTATATTAAGGGTCAATAAACTTTTCCTATAAGGGCCAGATAGTAATATGTTATTTATTTATTTTAGACACAGAGTCATACTCCTTCATCTAGGCTGGAGTGCAGTGGTGGGATCATCCAAGGCCAGACAATTAAGTTCGTGAACTCATCCTAGAAAAAGTATTATATATCTCATTGCTGAGTATGACTATAGTCACTTTAGAGATACTCCCCTTGGGAAGCTATGCACTGATGCCAGTGCCTATCAGGGGTCCTCAAACTATGGCCCATGGCAGTGTGATTGTATTTGTTCCCGTTTTGTTTGTTTTTTACTTCAAACTAAGATATGTGCAATGTGCATAGGAATTTGCTCATAGTTTTTTTTTAAACTATAGTCCGGCCCTCCAATGGTCTGAGGGACAGTGAACTGGCCCCCTGTTTAAAAAGTTTGAGGACCCCTGGCCCTAGATCATCCATCAAAACAGTTTTGGAACTCTTTTTCTGGAACGGCCATCAGAGCTGTCATCATACAATGTCTGGCAAGTTCTTGAAATCATCCTAGAAAAAGTGCTGCATACCTCATTGCTGAATGTCACTATGGTCACCAGATGGCCAGGGCAGTACTTCAAAGGTGCTTTCAAATAATTAAAACCAACCAGACAAAACCCAGACTTCTAAATCATGGTTTAAGTGTTTAATTTAAAACATTGCCAGGTGCTCATGCCTATAGTCCCAGCATCTCTGGAGGTGAGGTGAAGGATTGCTTGTGCCCAGGAGTTCAAGGCTGCAGTGAGCTATGATTGTGCCACTTCTCTCCAGCCTGGGTGACAGAGTGAGACCCCTGTCTTTAAAAAAAAAAAATTTCAAAATAAAAAATTTGACAAAAGTAAATGAGCCTCATACATCCTAATTATACTCAGGTATGGTTAATGTAAGTAATGAGAACACTTCCCTACTCAATCATGCCTGATATGCAATAAATAAGTGCATCTTCTATTGCCCTGGGCTAATTTGAGATGGACCAGAGCAGACTTACCTTCTCAGGGCCTGCAGGCCAACCATTTCAATCCTCACCATCTTGGAGGAAATGGGAAATAACTATACCCAAAGTGGATGTTTTCTTTGTAAGGAAGCAACATTGGAAAACCCTGAAGTGGTCATTATTTTACACAGTGATGGGTTGATCCCCAGTCACTCGCTGGGAGGCAGTAGTAGGGGTGTCAGCATGGGGACAGCAACTGCCCACCTACTTGGTGACTTACATAGTTGATCCGGAAGTGTCTACAGGCCCAGTCATCCTGCTCTTCCTCTGAGATCATCTCTACGGTGATGTCTCCATAAGCTATAGGTTCTTCTGTGAATGGCCAGTAATGGTCACATTTCACCTGGAGTGAGGTTAATACAATATTTTAAAATAAACAGTCTAGGGAAGACATTAAGTCTATGCTCACTTAAGGAAGATATTGGTATCTGCCTGTCTATAGAATTATATGGAACTGTTGTAAAGATGAAAAACAAAGCAAGTACAATCGTTTCTGCTACACATTAAGCACGTTATCAGTGGCAGTGGTTGAGGTAGCTTAGCTGCTAAGTAGGAACAGCCCCATTTGGTACGTACCCTCCTTTTCTCATTACACTGAGTGAGCATGACAATAATCTGAGATTTTTGTTGTAGGACCATCTTCCAGAAGTCATTCCTGGTTTCAGGCAGCGGTCCCTGGGTGGCGATATACTCCTGAGGTGAGTTGTATCCCTGAGAGATGAGTAACAAAGTCATCACCTAACCAGCCAGACAGAGCCAACACCAAATGCTGTTCCACCCACAGGGACAGAATTAGAAAATGTAGTGGCGATAAAATTGCCACTAGTGGTGAAGGATCACACGCCTATGGAACATTTTCTCCTTTCTTAATCAAAGAGGCAATTAGAATAACTGATTATATAGGTTTTTGTGATTTTAAGCATTGTACCCCAGAAGTCTATAAAAATCACATCCACACCTTTTTTGTGACAACAACCACTCTCGTTATAGATATATAGGAAGTGCAGGTGCTCACGCGTAGCCCTTTGAATTTGTTTGCTGAAACTGAAGTTTAAACACGAGAGATGATCTTTAGCCTTTCTACTTTCTCTTTTGCTACCCATTTACAAAGAAACTGGAACATTACTTATCTATAGGTTTCCCCACCCTCACATCCATTCTCTATTCTGAAATGGAATAATGGAAACTTCTCTGCACAGTTTGAGCTGTGTAGGGGAAAGGCTCCCTTTGTAACTGTCTGACGCAGACAAACAATCCTAATAGTATCCCACTGGCTGGGCTAGCATTGGGATGCCTGATGTTTTCTCTACTTACAGGAATGTAGTTGGCATTGATATAGTCTGCCCCTTCCTCTTCATTCATGGAGACTAATCTCACACGGCTAAAGTCATCTGTAAAGCATAAAGAGAAAAGAAATTTTAAACACTGGGATGGAAGGACGAATGAGCCTGACCTTCTCCATCCAATATCAAGTCATGTTGGTCAGTAATAGAGTAGGTAGATTATTTTAGCTTGATATTTTAGCCATTTCTCAATCTTAGGTTCTTATTTAAATAAATACATACATACCTCCCAACCACAATTTTCTCCCCACACTTCTCCTATCCTTGAAATAACTGTCTCTGGGGCTTTGGGAGGGTGTGTAGCATATTTTTAAGAACTAATGTTTCTGGGAGATTGTAGGAAAATCTATAGTATACAGCCTAAATACGTGATTTACATCTCACCTAGGGACACCTGAAAATTTTACTACTTTTGGGAGATCTGGAAAAAGAAAAGATGCATGGGAGATTTTTGGTAAGTGGACTTTACACGAGAAAATTCTGAGCTATGTACAAACATGGGGTGTTATTATAAGACTACCTAATTTCATCAAGAAACCACATGGAAGAAAGAGATCTCTTTCTACAGATTTTTCAGTCTCCCTCTTCTGACTTTCCCATTCTTGTCCAGCTCACTCAGAGTGTAGAGGGGAAGAAAGTTAAATCTATACTGGAATGTCTTTTAATAGTCCTGTAAGTATTATATATTACTTTTTTTTCTCTCTTAAATGTTGCTCTTTATCACAAACTGCTAAGCAACAACATAACTTGCCAGAAGTTAGGGAAGGTATTTTAATGCCTTTCACTTTCTATTTGCCTCCTTCCAAAGCCAATGAACTGACTAAAAGTATTTTATAAGAGCACAGATTCTCTGATTCCTAATTTGGCTAAGACTCTTGTGGTCTCCACAGGGCCAAATGGTCAGCTTTTTCTGTTCAAATACAATTCATTTAAAAGCATGATAATTAAATCTTCCTCCATACGATAGGAACTAATAACCTCAAATGGGAGTGAGATGAACGCCCTCTCAGGGATGGGCGAGAGATGCAGACCACGAAGGGGTGAAATGGACGGGTCTGCATTGAACAGTGTTTCAACCTTGGAGAGACATGAGCAAGATCGGCAACTATAGACCATCTTACATGGCAGGATGTTTGTGTAACGGTTTTTACATCGATTCAGTGGAAGATCTGCAGCAAAATGTGGAATGTCCAGGCCAATCAATTTCAACTCCTGAAAAGGACAGAGAATGGATTTGAGATTTCTGCACATGGTGTGGATTGGATTATAGATCACACAGACTTATTGTTCACATTGGATTATTCCTTATTCTCTGCATATCACAGAGTCGTAACATGCTGTTTAGTACACCACGTATAATGTTGTGGTAGCTTCCTTTGGGGTAGAGTGTATTTCTCCACCTCACTGATTTCAACTTGCTTGGGTGATGAACTTGGTAGAACTTAATGAACTTGCTTGGTTTGGTTTGCCATGTTGTGTGTCTGCCAGCTGCCATGAAAAGAACATGCCCAGGGAAGGTGCTAGTCTCAGAATGAGGGAACACATGGGCAGACCTGACTCTTGCCCGCAGCCTAAAACGAAACTGTCCCAACAGTACCATGGCCTATGACTGGGAAAAATAAATGCTGTGGGCCACTGAGATTTTGGATTTTTTACAATAATAGCTATAAAATACAACACACAAATACCTTAGATGGTGGTCATTCGGAGAATAAGAACTATGTGCAGAACTCTCAGGGTATGAAAGATTTGAAAACAGAAATGCTTTTCAGATTTTTGGAGGAAATAGCATAAGTGAAATTTATGCTTCTATTGTTTAACATATTTTGAAAATCTATCCCTTTTAAAAAGTGCCTTTATGGATAATTTGCCAAAATATCTCACCTGTTCTGGTGCACCATGTATAAACTTTGTGGTCCTGAAAAGTAGTTCAACTCCTGTTAACATCAGTTTAATTATTTGTAAGATAAGGATAATAATTTCCCCATTCCTCACTGGTGTACAGAGACTATCAAACGGGATAACTCAACAAATGCTAATGCAGCACTATTGATAATGATTGAGAAATGCTTCTGTGATGAATCTTTGTTTTGCTTTGCCTGACTCCATAACTTCTCTTTCTTTTGCCATTTGTGCTAACAGACCAATAACTCTCCCCCTAATTCTCTCACTTTGGGGACAGACTGATAAGCCACAGGAACAGGTCTCAGATACAAACAAAACTGTAGAAACAGACTGAGGCTTTGAGTTGGAGCACATATGGAAACTGACTAACTGACAGAACTTTAATTGTGTGTTGCCTCCCTGCTGTAAATGCCCTGAGTTGATAAGAGAGGTTTAATTGGCTGAACACTGTAAATGGAAATTGCCAAAGTTAGATTGCAGAAAGCAGGAACTGCATGTAAACACAGAATGCTTTGCAGTCTTTGTAATGTAGCCTGTCACCAAGTGGAAAATCAAATACTGAGTTTCCAGTTCAGTAGCTTTGCAGTTATTTTCTTTCCAACCATATGGAAATTCCATTGGCTTAAATCTCCGTGAAGGCGTAGCATGGGGTGATGGCCTGAAACCAACATACATCATCTGAATTTTCTTTTGCCAGTTGTGTCCCTAATTTGTCATCTTTCCTCAGGGTACATAGTCATCTGTAGGGCATTGAGTAGTGGTCCCTAAAAAGAGATTTCCACATCCTGACCCTTAGAACCTGTGAACGTGAATCTGTTTATTCAATGTCTTTCCGGATATAATTAAGGAGCATGAAATGAGATCACCCTGGAGAAGAGGAAGAGGCCATGTAAAGGTGGGGGCACAGGTTACAGGTATGTAGCTGTAAGTCAAGAACCCCTGCAGCCAGGAGAAACTGAAAGAACCAAAGAAGGGTTCCTTGAGAACCTTCTGAGCCAGTGTGGCCTGCCGACACCTTGATTCCAGACTGCGGGCCTCCACATTGTGAGAATAAATTTCTGTGGTTTTAAGCCAACAAGACTGTGGTAATTTGTTATGGCAGCTCTAGGAACTCGCACAGTTATCCAAGCCCACTAGCAATCTATGTTTTGTTGGCTGTGCTTGAAGCATACAAGTCTTGAAAAGGAAAGCACAAACATATGTATTATATTAGTCTGTTTGGGCTACCATATCAAAATACCATAGGGTGGTGGTTCAAATAGCAGACATTTATTTTTGCAGTTCTGGAGGCTGGGAAATCCAAGATCAAGGTGCCAACAAAGTAGATTTCATTCTCAGGCTTCTTTTCTTGCCTTCTAGGCAGTCACCATCTCACTGTGCGCTCACTTGACCTCTTCTCTGTGGGTGTTCTGGGAAAGAGAGAGAGAGTGCCAACTCCCTGGTGCCTCTTCTTACAAAGGCCTTCATCCCACGGTAAGGGTCCTACCCTCATAGTCTCATCTAACACTAAGTGCCTTCCACAGGTTCCATCTCTGTCCCATTGGTGATTAGAGCTTCAACATATGAATGTTGAGAGAATGCGAAAATTTAGCCCATAGCCTACACTTGTATCTTTTGAGGAGAAAATGAATTGCATTCTGGTCTTAGAATTTGTAACAATGTCAGCAGGCAATAGCGCGCTTTTGGTGCTTGCCTTGGGATAAGGTTGGGCCTTAGTGTCAGTGGAGCTAGATTACTACTGGTCCACACACGTGGAACAAGTGAGAAGAAACAGTGTCCAACTGCTACCAGAAACAGTGGTGCTGTGGCTACTGCCAGAAATGAAAGATCGTCTTTTGTGAAACTTCATGGCAAATAATATAGCTTTTTCTTTGTTATCTTTGTAGCCATGTTTCTGGACAAAGAAGGCCAGGGCCTTTCCTAGCCTTCTGACTAACACAAAGCTCAGAAATTAACAGCAGACTGAGGAATATGGAGTTTGTCTCCTGGGTGCTCTCATTTTAGCTTTAAAGTCTAGTTCTTCAAAATGTTTCTCATATTAGACATGACAAATGAGGAACTGGTTTTAATCCCTGGGTCCCAAACCTCCTTAAGAAAAGATGCATATTTTTGTCAGAAGGATAATCAGTCTTTCCAGCAGATTCAAAATCGGATGCAAGATAAAAAAAAAAAAAAAAAATGATTCAGTAAACACGAATTAGCAACTCATATAGCTTCATGTATGACTTATAGCTGTATTGGTAATATATGTAAATCTAGACATTAGTTTACATTTGCATAATGTTTTAAAATGTAATTTCCCAGTGTGAGTGTGATCTTTCAATGTCAGCATCAAAAGTACTGAGTGTTAACATAAGCGGAACAAGTAAACTGTTCAGCTACTGGGTTTAGGTAGCCCCAGCTGATTGAGCCATCTTAGTACCCTCATGAGTTTCCCTTAGGGCTGGAAACATTTTTTTTTTTCCTTAAGCCTCAATTAACTATTTTTTTTTTTTTATTTTATTTATTTATTTATTTATTTATTTAGTTGCAGTTTGGCAGGGGCTGGGTTTGAACCCTCCACCTTCGGTATATGGGGCTGGCGCCCTGCTCACTGAGCCACAGGCACCGCCCAAGCCTCAATTAACTATTAACATATCTTAAGAAAATTTTAGGACTCCCATGTGAGAAGTCTGACATACATCTTGAAAGTAGGCATGAGAGCACAATGCTTCTTTGAAAGTCAAAGAAGCATTGAAACCCTGACAATGAACCTGAGGATGGGGGGTTCAGATGGGGCCAGGGTTGCTTATATCTGGAGGTTGTCCAGTGAAGAAGGAAGTGAGTCAGACCAGTTGGGCACCACTTGAGCAAATGTTAGTCCAAAACACACAGTCTACCCGGTGACTTAAAACGGACTCTGCAGAGTAAGTTATATTTTCCCACTGGAACACGTATACTACGTCAGGAGTTGGCACCAAGTAAATTGCATATATGAACAATAGTGTTCCAAGAATAAAGATATATGAAGAAAAGCCTCGTAATAAATGCAAATTTTAAACACTACTTTAAATCATGGTGTGCTGGTTAAATTTATGTATCAAATAGGCACGATCGCCCAGTTGCTTGTTCAAACACCAGTCTAGAGGTTACTGTAGAGCAGTGGCTCTCAACCTTCCTAATGCTGCGACCCTTTAATACAGTTCCTCTTGTTGTGGTGACCCCCAACCATAAAATTATTTTTGTTGCTACTTCATAACTGTAATTTTGCTACTGTTATGAATCGTAATGTAAATATCTGATATGCAGGATGTGTTTAGACGACCCCTGTGAAAGGGTCGTTCAACCCTCAGAGGGGTCGTGACCCACAGGTTGAGAACCACTGCTGTAGAGTTTTCATTGTTGTATTTTCTTTCTTTCTTTCTTTTTTCTTCTTCTTCTTCTTCTTCTTTTTTTTTTTTAGAAGCGATTAACATGTAAATCAGCAGAGTTTGAAGATAGCAAATTACCCTAATGTGAGTGGTCCTCATCCAATCAGCTTTAGGTCTGAAGAGAAAAAGACAGGTCCCACTGCCTTCAGACTAGAGGCACTGCAAACTCAGCTCTTCCCCAGGGCTTCAGCCTGTTGGCCTGCCCTGCAGATTTCAGACTTGGCAGCCCCCACAATGGCATAAGCCCTACAATAAATCTCTCTCTGTGCACCCTCCTGGTTCTCTGTGCACATCCTGCTGCTTTCTCTGGAGAACGTTGACTAATGCACACAGGTTATGAAGCTTGTTTGCATCCTCACCCCACATTCATCCCACACATCTCTGTGGAACACAAAGGGCTTGGGACAATTCTTTGTTGAGAAGGACTGTCCCACTCATTGGAGAACATTTAATACCTCTGCACCTCTCCATGAACACTATTAGTACCTTCCTCCCAAGCCATTACAACAACCCACACATTTCCCCACTCCCTATAGGAGATTGACTAGTACTTGTCTAGTCCAGAACTATTGATCTGCCCATTTTATAGATGAAGAAACTGAGGCAACGAGAAAACATGATTTTTTTCAATATTAACTAGTGGCAAATGGTAACAAGGATCCAGACTTTTAGATTCCTAGTTTAGCACATCCCCAAATCCCTACAAATCCTACGAAGTGAGTCTAAATGTATTCCCTTATACATTGAATGCACAAAATCCCTAAACATTTTATAAATTGAACATTTAGCATGTACAATGTACAACTCCACTTTTTGTATATTTTTTGGCACCTAAGAGTAGTCTGCTTATCATTTATTGTTCAGTGCTCCCAGAACCCTCTCTTTGTTGAGGGATAACACTCTCCTTCTTAGGGCAGCTGGTTGTATAAGTAAGAGCTTGGGGTTTCTGTGCTTCTTGGCTGAAGTTGGTTTGAATGGCCACCACAACCTGGGCTAGTCAATCAAAGTCCTTTCCTGTTAATATCCAAACTGCAAGCAAGAAAGAAAGTCAATATTTCCCTTTTGAAACCGTGGAAACAACAGGATGTGATTCACAAGGGTTCTTTTTGGCCATTTCTCCACCAGGTAAAAGAGTCTGGTTTGCGGTGAAAGACAGGCCAAGACTAGCAAGAAGCAGGACTCAGAAATAAGAAGAGGGCTGCTGTAGGGATCTGGGCCTGGGTTCCAGTAATGCCTGAGACCGAGCTGTTCCCCTCCTCGCCTGATGGTTTAGCTACTCAGCCCTTCCTCTGATTATACCAGATCCTTTCAATAAACCCTCTTTCCCTTTGGTCTAAGCTAGTTTAAGTTATGTTTTTGTCACTCTCAATGAAAAGAATCTTTTGTTTTATTAGAGAACAACTTACAGATCTTTTTTTTTTTTTTTTTTTTTTTAAATGATGCAATTCAGAAACACAGGAATTGCTACATTTGGGTTTGATGGTGTAAACTGTGAGTGCCCAGCAGAGGTCATGGTTCTAGTTGTGCCACTAAAGGCATAAAACCTTCACGGAATTAAGAGAAGACATGGCTAAACTAAGGTTGAAAGGGTAGCTACATTAGGATTTTTATCACCACTGTCCGAATTTTTTTCCTAGCACTTTGGCTTACGTTTTATTATAAAATACTCTCCTCCTTTCATCTTCCTTGGTACATTTTTCTGGACTGTCATCCTCATCGTCAATGTCCACCGAGTTTCTGGTTTTTGAGATATAGCATTTGGCATGGCATCTTCCATTTCCTATGCACCTGCATGCCCTGGGTGCCTGAGCAGCCTCCGTATGGAATTTCTCAGGACACAGGCAGCAGTTAAAGATCTAAGGATGTGGGACTAAAGCTTTCCTTGGCTGATGAGAGAAAAAAAAAAAATGAATAAGGAGAACAAGGAAAGAGCTCTTAACAGGCTTTTTAAAAAACTACAGAATTTAGAAGAGTCATTTTATCTTTCCTTCTTCCCTGAATCACCAACCACTGGACCTATCCCGTTGAAACCTGAAGTATGTGAGATCATCCTGACTATGTTATGAGCTGTAAAATATGTGGGAAGAAAAAGTAAGGAACAATGACATTCCCTATCCAGCTGAGATCCTACACTTTCTCATTTCCCTGTACTCTGATGCTTGCACGGTCTTAGACAGAAAGAAATAGGTGTGGTTCAGAAAAAAAATAGGTGTTGGCAAGTTTTTCTTTTTCTGCACAAATCATGTATAACTCTCTTTTCACATTTTTTTTTTTTTCCCCATGGAAAGAAAATACAACTGCATGAGGAAACATTAAGTAGAATGCCAGGAGTCCTAGAGCATGAAGAGTGCCCTGCCAGGCTCAACCAACAAAAGGACCAGTGTCACCCACCACCCTCCAGCACTGGAGCCCAAGAAGCTGGAGAAACACTAAAAATCCCTGAAAGGGAAATTCTGTCCCAGGCTGCACACTGCAGCCTGCTTTCCCCCCACTGTCCCCTCCATTCCCTTGGTTTCCAAGGACAGCTGGCTTCTCCTCCACCTACTCACCTACCCGCATCTGTTCTTCCCTCTCCCTCAGGGGTTCTACCCATGGCCCATGGCCCGGCCTGCAAACCAAGGAGTGACTGAAGGAGCAGATGTGGCTCCCCCAAGGCCAGCGAACTACTCTGCTTGTTGTGCAACCACATCACGAGCACTGCCAGTGAGCAGGGAAATGACCTGGACACAAACCCCCCAATTCCCATGCCCTCTTCTTTACAGAAGGCAGGAAATGCTTTATCCAACTCACCTCAAACTGAAGAGAGAATTTATAGTCAGAATCTTTGGCCATATCCTTAATGTAGGCGTCAAAGTCATCCAATTGAACTGGGCTTTGTCAAACACAAAGAAATACATGTTTTAAAAATCCCGTTGATAGGTATTATATATTGTTTAACATCATACTCCTCAATTTTCTTGGAGAAAATAGAAATTTTAATTCTCAAAAGTTAGCATTCACCTTTTTTTTTTTTTTTTTCTGATCAAGTTACCAGCCTCTACACCTATATCAGACTTCCTTGAGATAGGAGAAATCTCTGGATTTTCACTTGGTTCTTACTCCAGCAGCATAATATCACACATATGCATAGTCATAAATACACATACATGCGTGTTGTTTCCAGAAAACTCTGGCATATGGAAAAGAACAAAGGATTAGATTCCAAAAACCTGTTGGAGTTGTGATTTTATTGGCTAAGTGATCCTGGAGAATTACCTAACTCTTCAGAGATTCGAGATTCTCATCTATAAAATACTATAGTTATACCTACCTCACACAGTCGACAAACAATCAGTATATAAAGAACCCTGTGAATTTAAACAGTTTTACAAGTATAAGGGATTGTACTACAGTCTCCCCAGAGCACGGGTGGTGGGATGTAGCCAGTCTGAGAGCCTGCAGAGACTCCCTGGAGAGAGCTACATAAACAGCATTAACAACATTAGTCCCTTCTCCGAATGAGAAGGCCATGGCAGAGACTTGTGAATAATCCAGCATCACACAGCTACTAAGTGGTAGAACTGTAACCAGACTCCAGGTAGAATGTTTTCTGCTTTAAAGCTTTTCCCATTTCAAACTTGTTTATCATCCCCAAAGAATGGCTAAAGCTGGGACTCCTGTCCTGGAGTGAACACCATTAGAACTGCACTCTCAGGCTGGTGTGGTGGCTCACTCTTGCAATCTTAGCACTCTGGGAGGCCAGGGCAGGAGGATTGCTTGAGACCAAGAGTTCAAGACCAGTCTAAGCATGAGCAAGATCCCCAACTCTACAAAAAATAGAAAAATTAGCCCTGTGTGATGGTATGTATCTATAGTCCCAGCTACTTGGGAGTGTGAGGGAGGAGGATTGGTAGATTTTAGGAGTTCGAGGTCACAGTGAGCTATGATAATGCCACTGCTCTCTAGCCCTGGTGACAGGGCAAGACCTTGTCTCAAAAACCAAAACACAACAAAAAGCAACAATGAAAACCTGTACTCTTTGGCTTTTTTCTTTGAGCAGTACATGGACCTTAGAGTTAACAGCTTTAATTTTCATCTTGTTATAGGAAAATGGGAGATAAATTTGAGAAAATATTTATGGGCTAGAAAAAGCAAAAGCAAGAAGCAGAGAGAAAAGAGGGATAAAGGAAGGGTCAGGAAATAGAGGAATGAGGAGGGGACGGGGTGAGGGCAAGAAAGCTGGGAGGGAGCAGAGAGCAGCAGGGTGAAACCCAGCAGGGGAGGGGAAAGGGAGTGGAAGGAAGGGCCCACAGCCTGAGGATGACGGTGGGCGTAGGGAAAGGGGGCCGGGGAAATGTGGTGGTGGTGGGACATGCAATAAAGAGGAGGCGAGGGGAAAGCATCTCAAAAAACCTGGCTTCTAGAGAAGGTGGGAGAATTCAATGAGCAGAGCAAAGGAGGAAGCTGGATTGGCGTGAAGTTTCTTGGCTGAAGGGTCGGGTCTACCATTACTAAACTCTACCATATCTTCTGTCAGGATCTTGCTTCTCCTGCTCATCTTGGCCTGAGTTTTGCAAAGAGCAAACATGGATAGAATCTCTCCTTTTCCTAGTGACACCCTGTCCTCTAAGTGATCTGGTCTATGCCTCTTGCTCACTTTCTAACCCAACCAATAATTTTGAGTAACACAATTTTTATTTTTCTGTTAAATCATCTCTTTCAGGTGACAGGACTATTTAGTCCCATCTATTTAGCCTTGCCTCTCCTACTCAGTTGGCAGATGCAAGTGGAATAGACGCTCATTTGAAATTGACTTAAGAAAGATTATTCTGCATCCACAAGTACCTTAAAATTATATGCTGCTCAAGGCTAACTAGAAATATTTTTTACATTGACTTTTTTTAGATTATACAATGGCTTACTCGCGATTTTTTCCCCCCATTAGCATAGATGCCACAGACGCGGCCAGAACCCCTAACAGTCTCCTTGGACTAATTCGCCAATGTTCTATGCTGGGCAAATGCCAAGAACAAACTCTATTTTTAGGAATAGTCCACTTTTCATAGGTAGGGTTTTAACTATGAAAAGGTCTGGAGGTGATCATCTAATAGGCTTTTGAAATCCATTGATAGTTAATGTTTAACTAAAAGAATTCTAATTCTTCTGACTTAAGGGTTCAGTAGATAAGTAAAACCACAGGCTAGCGAGAGTAACTATCTTTTCTACTTATTAGGAAGGTTTCTTGGGATAACATTATCAAAGTGCTTATCATAAGATCAAATATAATAGAAGTCTTTTCTTACACTACACACAGAATTTCAAAATCCAAAAGGGTTTTAGGAACCTCCCAGGTGGCTAAATATTAGAATTTCATAGACTGTATTTAGGAAGTCACATTTCTTCCTGTAAGATGCTTGGAATTCCTGACAGCTCAATCTTTCTCAAATTTCACATGGAAAGAGTTGAAAACCTGAAATGGTTTCTGTGGTACATATGGGTGACACCCATTGTGTTTAGCTATCGTCACACACATCGTTTTTCTCAAGCATCCCTTCTATGAATACGGTATTTTAAGAGAGGCAGTCATTTTTATTTGGAAAGTTAAGATATTATGATGAACATCTTTTTAAATAAGAAAAACTTACTTAGTCAGTTTCCTCTTCTTTAAACCGTTTTTACTCCTGAGAATGAAAACAAAACAAAACAAAACAAATTTATCTGGGCAAAACCCCCTGATTAACATAATAATTAAACTAGAAGAGCTTTAAATAATTACATCAGGCGCCTCCATTTTGTTAAATTTTCATTAAACACACCTCAGGTTTGTTTAATCACTTTTCCTTAAATGAGAAGATAATGATAATTTCAGATTCATTTTTTGAAAAACTCTATTAGATTGCAGAGTTATAGTTGCACCTTATATTTCATACTGGCTAAAAACTGAGTCCTAGAAATATAATTTTCTAGCTACTGGTGATTAACTTGCCAAAGTACTTTGTAAATGTATAGAAGTATCTCTCTGCTGCCTAAAGACTCTACAGGCAGGAAGGAAGAATCGGAGAATAAAAAAAGAGAATGAATGATGAGAGGGTGGAATGTTCGTTTCTTAATTAAAGACTAAAATAACCTTTCCTGACATTTTGATTAGAGATGTAAACTTGTGCTGTGTTTATAATTCTATGATGGCATTGTTCTCATTCAATTTTGAGCTAGTTTTTAAGCTATCTGAAGAACTGGACCCATTACATGCTTGTTTTTAGTTTACTTCTATTCTGTAAATTCAAGCATAGGAAATGTTACGGAATACTTCAGTTGATCACATTGGTTTAGGGTAATGGTTTCTATGCAGTGAGTAAGGTGACAACTCACCTGAGTTAGCTAATGCTAATCTGTTGAAGCCCTTTGTTACTGTATTCTTACTGTTTTATATAAATGCTGAATATTGAAACGTGATGGAGCAGGTGAATCACACAATGCCAATCATTTTTATAAGTAATTTTCAAAGGTCCTTCCCTATTTTTGATGAAGGCCCCCACGTTTTCAGAACAAAACAGTCTATAGTAAATAACCAGTTGTGACTTACAATTCTCCTGTACCAAAATATTTATTTATAGACATTTATTTATATTAAAAATCATGAACATGTAATTGGACATTTGCACTCCTTGAAAGCTTTTAGAACAACGAAGCACTACATTTTCCATGCTCTGACACTACTTCCCCAATGGAGTATTTCTCATGCTGGGTTACTGTTAGCTGCATACCCACACATGGCTAGAAATAATAGTGCCAGGATATCATTAACCCCCCATACTGAGCACAGTTAATGAAACACATACTGGGTGGCCAACAAATGCTTATTTAATTAGATTGACACAAAACATCTCTGCCCTGTTACCACCAGGATATCAGTTAATGATTCATTTAAGAATTTGATACTAAACTTGGGCTTGTGAGATCTAGTTGCAAAATGAGACTTGTGGATGGGGAGAGAGTAATGTAGGTCAGGACATGAAGGAGAACATCTAAAAAGGCAAATGGTGTTTGTGGTTTTCAGGCAGTTTTTATTTCTTCCCACTTCTTAGGGAAGACAACCCATTCAATTGTGCTTGTCCTATTTTTTCCTCCCTCATCTTCTTTGTCCTCCACACATGGGATTTAGAGGGAATATACATTCCAGGTTTTACTCTTTTCCCTATAGGCATTTGGGAACCTAAAGAAAAGTCATTTTTTCTTCAGCTCTTGTGATGGTAGTTAAGTCAGCTGTAGGAATTCCACGCTTGCTTTGTGTACTAAGAGCCAGTTACGTTAGTGCTTTAGGAATGCAGGATGTCGGCAGAGATGGCTCACAGCTCTGGTAAAGTCAGGAGGCTGCCAACATATTTTGTGATTGGGAGTGAACAAAAAAATGCTTTTCTATCCAAACAGACTTTAAGGGAAACTAGGAAGAAACAAACGTATGTTGAGAGGGTGACACTGAATAAATTCAGTGCTGAAATATTAAACTGCTACTACTCAACAGCTGTGAAGAAATCTGATTCATGGAGGAGAGACACATTTTTTTTTTTCTTTCCATCTCATTCATTACTGAGTGAACTTTCAATTTAACCTAAGATTCTACTGTGTCTTTTGTATGAGGAACTGTCATCTATTTACTGTTCTTGATGTAAGCCTTCATGATTTGTGTAAAGCTTTCATTGTTCTATTGAGATTCTGCTGATTCCAAGGAGTTCCTGTATCCTGAGAACGTGGAACAGGACCAGATTGAATTAGAAGACTCCATAGCAACACTAATAGAATTTTCTTGCATTTTTAATTAATATGCTAATTCCAAGACTAAAACCAGGGGAAGATTCATGTAAGTTAAAGCAATTTTCACTTCAGCACATTATGGAAAGAGCTGTGTGTGCAAGATGCAGTGAACATTTGAAGAGATATTAGGGTATCATCTTTTCATTGTAAAAGATGTTCCAAATAGTCAATAAGTATTAATATTACCCATCAGATATATAGCACATATCCTGTATCCTGAGAATGTAGAACATGACAGGATTGAATTAGAAGACTCATACATGCATAGAGGATTGTGTACTTCTTTTAAGTGTTTTCCTTTTCACTTATATGAAGTATGATTCAAAGTCTTAATTAAGACTTCAAGAAGTTAAGGTGCATTCTTTATAAGTCCTTCCTGGTTATGGCTGTCTTGGAAGGCCAGCCACACTGGATTCCTTTCAATGAAGAATATGGGGTAATGGCCAAGACATGGGATTTATCACGGATAAAACAAAACAGATCAACTCTAATAGCACTCAATTTCATAAGTGCTGCTTTCTCTTTGATGAGTTAAACAGAAACATCCCCAAATCTTAAAGACATCTTCAAGGCTATATCATTCTCCAAATAGAACATGTAATAACCACAAGTCAAGCTGAGTGTTTTAAACAAATGTTGCTTCATGCTGAAAATGGCAACTGTTTAGAATTGAGAAATGGCAGATGAATACCTGAGTACAACAAGAGAGTGGTTATGGCAGAAAAAAAGAAAGGAAGAAAGGAAGAAAGGAAGGGTGAAAGTAATAACACCGCGTCTAAGTAGAGCTAGTCTAAAGGTCTAAATGAGATGACTTCTTTCAATAGGAAACATACTCTGAGACCATCCAAGTCAGAAATCCTTGCAGAACACAGTCCCAAGACTAATCTAACTGGGCACCCGGGCTCCATACTCATTCTGTTATCACTCCAGGAAAACATTCAAGCAACACTGTAAGAGAGGAAAAGGGCCTTTTGGTTTCCACACAAACCTCTATCACCATCAGGAGGGGTTTAGAAAATGAAGTGGAACATCTTTCCAAGAAATCATCAACAGTTTAGAGAGAAACTGGATGGTGTGTTAGGAAGTGTGTATGGGGGAGGGGGATGGCTGTTATTTGTGGCTGTTGATAACAGTGTAAGTAAAACACGAACATATACAATGACTATTTAGCAAATGAAAGCAGGAGAAAATGTCCAAGAATTTCTAGATGAAGAAAACAGTAGGAAATTTGAGTGGCTGTGTGAGTACAAGTTGTCCTCGAGGAAGCAGAGACCATGACCTTCACTTCTTTTGCATCTGGCATTGCACAACCCAGGCTGCCAACATAGTTTATGTCCAGTATGTTTTCACTGGGTGAGAAGTGTGAAATTTATTGCGAGCCACAGACACCATGGGGATCTATGCTTTGCCTTCTCTTCGTACCTGGAGAGAACCAATTTACAGTCTCAAGATGATTCTTCTAAAAACTACTGAAGAATATCCCCCCCACCCCCTTATTTGGGTATTGTACCATCATCAGTAGCATAAATAGGAGACCTTGAAGGGGTTGGTGAAATTTGAAGATATGTTCATCAGTGGGACCTATTAAGAAAGACATGCAAATAGGACACACCTAACTGATAGAACCTTAAAACTGAGCTGTGGAAAATGAGAATGTCTGAGAGAGTTAAACAGGGAAATGCAAATAACATCATATAAGGGCATTTGCTACAAGTATTTTAATAATAGGTAAAATCCTTAAGAATGATCCTTTCTTCCTTCTCCCCCCTCTTCCTTCCTCCCTTTCTTCCTATGACAGGATCTTGCTCTGTCATCCTGGTTAGAGGGCAATTGTGTCATTGTAGCTCACAGCAACCTTAAATTCCTCGATTCAAGCAATCCTCCTGCCTCAGCCTCCTGAGTAGTTGGGACTACAGGCCTCACCACTGTGCCTGGGTAGTTTTTCTTTTTCTTTCTTTCTTTTTTTTTTTTTTTTCTGGGTAGTTTTTCTAATTTTAGTAAAGTCCGGGTCTTGCTCAGGCTAGTCTGGAACTCCTGAGCTCAAGTGATCTTCCTGCCTTAGCTGCCCAGAGTGCTAAGATTACAGGAGTGAGCCAACATGCCCAACCGGTTTCTCATATATCGTGGTATACTTTGTTTCAAAAACTTCCCTCTAGCCTTTTTAAAAATATAAATTCTAGTATTAGCTATCTTTATTATGAGAAATTCCTTTTTTATATTTCTTCTATTGCAACTCACAATCCTAAATTCTGCCAACTATATTTTTTCTGTTCTCAGAGGAGCCGAAAAATATTTGATCAATTGTCTTTTTGAATAAATAACTCTCCAGATTGCTTTTTGTCTTTTTTTTCCTCAATGGCCATTTTGTCCAGTCCATAAAATCTTTTTATTGCTTTCTTCTGAGTCCTTCTCAAGTTGTCCGCATTTCTAGATCTGTCTCTACATAATTTATTACCTAAGCACATGTATTAATAATACTTAAGAACAATGACATTTTTGTCAAGTCCCTGGGACACTGCTACCTTTTTCTCATAACTCAGGAAAAGAAATAGTTCTTTTCAATCCTTTAGTTTCAAAATTCAAGGTTATTAGTGTTACTTATTAAAAAACCAAAACAGATACTTTCCAAAATTTGACTATTAAAATTATTTAGATTTGAGAAAATAAGAAATTTCAGGAGTCTGCTTTTTACAGAGGAAAGAATAGATTTGAGAGAAGCCTGAGTTTGGAACCTGAACTTCCTATATAGTAGTATATTTACTAATGTCCTCAAAGCTCGTCCACAAGTCCAAAACGAGACTAATAACTGTGTATGGGAGAATTAAAGAAGATAATTAAACAAAGCTGTTGGCACATAGCCAGCTGTTCAGTATTATTGAGTTAGCATTATTACAAAAACTCTGTATTATTATCAAAAACAGAATACTATGTAGACTATGGTTTCTCAACATGGATGTATTTGTACCTTCTTGGAAATATAGTGCCCTCTAATGGATGCAGATGGCAAGGAAAATGGAAAGGGTCATTTACAAAGATGAAAAGACAATGGATTGACTCCATGAAGAAATGAACCACTCATAATAAATGAAAAAAAAAAAAAATCTTGCCTAGAACATCACAAGAAAAAAATTTAAGTGAGAAAACACTACAGTTAGCATCCTGGTACCGTTAACCACTTTAATCCACCTCAATACACAATTAACAATTTTGAATGCAGCCAAACATATAAACTAATTAAAAATAAATTTTCCTTTTGGTTTACTTATTGAAAGCTAACTTTAAAAGACTTTGTGTTAGGTAAACAGTAAAAAAAAAAAAAAAAATCACTTACCAAGGATTAATATAAAATGCCAAAAGATAATCAGTCCAAAGACATGAGGGTAGCAGGGTTAAGAAAGCAAAGATACTCCTACGCCTGTGAGCATTAATAGATAACAGATGTAAAGATGAAAAAGTGGCAAGAGTTAGTAATATAAACTGTGAACAGATATCAGTAAATTACTTTCCAGGATCAATTAATATGACAAGCACCTTAATTACAACTAAATATCATTCTATTCCCTGAAATTTAAATGTGAAGGCTTAAGTGCTATAACGTTGAAAAAAATCAGTTTTCATTCACGCACGGACTTATTATAATCAGATATATTTCTTTCAACTTATTTTGTGTCAATTAGTCTATTAGATGATTACATTTTACATTCACTTAAATGAGCCTTTTAAATGCCTTATCAGTTATCTCAACTCTTATTCTTGGATATCATTCTTCCAACATTTAAGCCTATTTTAAGAAATTTCTAGAACCTTTGATAGCTAAATAGTGGTTTGTGTAAGCATATATAAATTGTCAGTTTAAGTATACTGATTGTGATAAAGACTAAGCTTTTGAAACACACACTTATAAAGTTGCACAACTAGGTGTGACTTTCTATATTACTACACAATTTCTAAAAATGACACTTAATACACAGGTACGCTATGATACTCAGGTATCATTCATTCAAAGTTATCATTCATTCATACTCAGGCATCATTCATTCAGAGACTAAGATCATGAGCTGTTTAGTCTGTAATCTCACTGCTACTCAGCTAAGTGGGAGCAAACTATTTGATTTCACTTTAATTCTAATTCAGACTATTGATTTAAAATGCTGCATTGGAATCCAATTTTAGATATTCCAACCATTTGTCAAATAGAACATCTATTAATATAGATTTTAAAATATCATGTAGCTGCATTTATAGTTATTTTGAGAATTAGAGGAAAAAATACTGTCACCTTGTCACTTCAGTTAGTACAAATCCTCACTGAACTATCTATTCTCAGTCATCCAGAAAATGCTAGGTAAAACTGCCTTTGCCAACAGCTGTAGGAGAATTTGCTTGATTTTATAGAAAGATCCAGAGGTAAATTCTCCTTTGCCTCAGTTCTCCCATAACTGGTTTTGCATAAAGTCTGTAAGTTGTGACTGACTTTTAAGTTAGTTAACTCATTGCTCTCATGAGTCACTAGTACCTATAACCAGATCAGTTGCTAGTTGCTAGCACTCATCACTGCTCCAGGACCCGGCCTTTTTAAAGGCTGTATCAGGCAAGAAACAAATATCGGTGAGGCAATCACTTAATTTTGGAAAGAGCACTCATATATTTGAACAAACCTAATAATGTTTCCTAACATTTCACCCTGAGAGTTTATATTTTCTCTTTCCTCACAGCCTGATTAATTGCATTTTAGTTGCAAAATTCTATTCATGTTGCAATTTAAAAATGGTACAGCATACTGTTTTTTTTTTTAAAAAAGGCTGTTTCAACTTGATTTTCAACTAGAGTGAACGTCATCTACCCTCCAGGAAGTACAATTTATATCTTAAATAAAGCCCTCCTTCCGTTCTGATTCTATAGATTAAAATTTCCAGCCTCACATACCTATTTATTTAACCCTTTTAGGGTGTTAGAACACAGAAAAACAAATCCCTTTATATGAAATATATATATTTAAATGCACTTTGCTTGCAAAAGAAATAAACCAGATCATGTAAGTGATGCTGACTCCAGGTTAAATGTTTACTTAATTAGTAATTTTGTTGACTATTGATTGAGCTAGATAGAATTGTTAATTCTAGTGTATAACTGTGAGGAATAATGTCAACCAATTTAATCTCTTGACCATGTTTTTTTTTTTGTTTTTAATTTCCAAAACGCTTCCTCCCTTCAGGTTCTTAATACTTAAGAATAAAGTATTAGAAAGAAAAAACAAGGTCCTGTTTTCTTTCCTGGGTTTGATACTTATTTACCTGTAAGGATGGCAGCTGAGAGCCCAGGGCTATGTACTTCTACTGAATTTTTGAACATAAGTGGTGGCTCATATCCCCAGGCACTGAAAGGTGAGTTTTAAGTGGGGGTGCTGCTCTGACTCACCCTGCTTCACCACAGTCCCTTCTGTGCCTTTAATCACCACTTGTTCAGTGTGGCTCCAGCCCTTCAGCCCTTCTGCAGCCTGTAACAGGCTCCTTGTGCGATTGCTTTGTTCTTTGTTTAATATTGTTAATACAAAGTAGAGGACAACGTCTCTGCTTTGGAATTAAGCTTATACTACATGTAAACCGTGATATTCTCTCAAGATACAGCCATCAAAAACTACTGTCAACGAAATTATAAAAGGATAATCAGACAAAACAAGTTATCCCTAAAAGACAGTATAGTTAAATTTCAAGCACACATGGCATAGCTAAGCTACTAAGAGGTTTGTTTCAAACCACACTTACCAGTTGTATGGAAGCTTTCCATCTCTCTCTAAGGATGCAAAATTGACAAACGTACCTGCTCCACATTCCCTGTTTGAAAGGAATCACAAAATCAAGGTTGCTGCCTGACAGATCATGTTGTGCCCTGACATAAAAGTAAAGAGAGTCTTTACTGGCTTATCATCACAGCATTCAAAAAAAGCTAATATAAATTCCGTATGTTCCTCTTTTGCATACACTGCAAAACAAAAAGATAAAGCAAAAGGAAGCAAACCCTTGCAAGGTTGCAAATCAATTTACTTGAGACCAAAAGGATTCAATCCTTTCCAAAGGTTGTTCATGATTCTAAAATAAATCATTGAACTATGTGGGATGTAATATCTTTACAAAGCCTTCAACAGTAAGGTATGGAAACTCTCCTAGGTAAACAGTATTTTCCATTTTTACCAAAAGTTCTTTGTGGGGTTTCGTTTCATAGTATTTTGATTTTGTCTCAGTAATGAGAGTGGATCAAATAGGATTAACTTCTTCCGAAATCTTTCTCTCATACTTTGAGGACCATATTATTCATTACTTGAGATAAAAGAATGGTATATAACGAAATAGGTTGACTTCTGCCATGCCTCTTATCCAGAATGCTGCTTATTAATTACTAAAAATGCTGTTAAAGTTCAATTTTTTTTTTTCTGGAAGCAGAAAAATGGTAAACATATTCTCATTACTTTAACTTTACATAACTCTGTGGGACTCACAGAACTCATTTTTTTCTCTATATGAACAGATTCAGAACTGAAGCAGAGATTTTGACACAAAGTGCTAATTACTTCAGGCATCTGCCTGTTCTTATTAGGGTATTCTAAGCATAAGTTTCTTTTTTGAAATATACACTAATTTATCATATTATGTTGTATATTATAACATCAATACATTTTCCTACTTCAATTTCTTATATATGAGATTTAATTTTCCCTTTAATGCAGTTCTTTTTTTGTTTGTTTGTTTGTTTTATTTAGCAGGCCCTGGCTGGGTTTGAAAGTGCCACTCGCTATCCTCTAATGTAGTGGCTGTTATTATCTCTCTCTCTCTCTCTCTCTTTTTTTTTTTGAGACAGAGCCTTTCCTAGAGTGTAAGTCATCACAGCTCATTGAAACCTCAGATTCCTTCCTGGGTTTAAGCCCTTAGCCTCTGCCGTAGCTGAGCCTATAGACAGGCACGCCACCACACTTGACTAATTTTTTTTTCAATTCCTTTCCTTTCCTATTGCATATTAAATTTCTTCTCAGTCTCCGGGTGTTGTCTCCTTTACTCCCTAAAAACCTTAATATTGGATTATTGCAGTGCTTAATCCAGGGCCTCATCTCTTGTGTTTACTCCCTAGATGTCACCAGTCTGTAGCTTTAGCAGAACTTGATATGCAAATAGGAAACTTAATATGCAAACAACTCTCACATGTATGTCTTCAGCCAGGAGGTCTCCTCCAAACACCATTCAGCTGCGTCCTGCACACCTCACTTGCAAGTCACCGAATACTTAACCTGTCCAAAACTGAACACTTGCTGTTCTCCCAGCTCTGAAAGCTTTCCACCTGGAATTCTCCCTCAGTGGATGGCAAATCCATCCTTTCCATTGCGAGAGCCCAAAACCTGGAATCCTCCTTGATGCCTTTATTCATTTCTAGTCCACATCCTATTTGTTAGCGAACCCTACCGGCCCTATTTTCAAGCATATCCACAATCTGATGGTGTCTCCCTGCTTTCACTGCTACTCCTCCAGACTGAACTACCATCATATCTTGCCTTGGAGCACCCTCACAGCTCCCCCAGATGATATCTTTGGTCCTTGCTTGTTTTCTACATAAAAGTCAGAATGAAAGTGTTAAAGCACAAGCCAGCTGTTGTTAATCTTCCTCCCCAAGCCCTGCAGGGGCTGCCCATTTTACTGAGTGAAAGCTAAAGTCCTAATGGCTTCTGAAGTCCTCAACATGGCTGCTCCTGCTATTTTTCCCTCCTCTGCCTTAGTCCCACCCATCTCTCTGCTGTGCTTTGCTAATGCTCATCAAGCTCCTGGCCGAGGCCTTTACACTGGCTGTTCTCACTACTGAGCACACCCTTCCTGCAGATAACACCTGACTACCTCCCCTTGGACCTCAAGTCTTTGTGCAAATATCACCCTCTCAGTGAAACTCACCCACCACCCCCCTCTCTTTATTAGTACAGTTCATCTTCCTTAATTAGCTGTACTGTGTTTTCAATATGGCCTGCTAAGAGACCATGCAATCTCTTCACTCACACATTTATTGATTACTGTCTATTTGCCCTGCTAGATTGCCAGCTCCGAGAAGGCATATATTCTTCTGTGTTTTGTAGCATATCCCAAGCACCCAAAGGAGTCTGACACCCAGCAGGTGTGGTGTCAACACTTGTTAAATGTATGAAGGCTCCAGGGACCTGCACAGGCTTACACAGGTTGTAAGTCAAGATTTGATCTCAAAGAGTGGAATTTCGGAGCTGTCCACACTAGCCCCAGTGCAATACCACCTCCTTATTCTTCTAAGATTTATTCAAATGCTAACCTTCAAGAAACTGATTTGCACGATCAGAATTAATCTTTCTTCTCTGCTTTCATGACATCCTATTGCTGTCTACTTTACTTTACGGTACAGGTCAGCTGTGCCTTTAAATATGTCTATTCATGTACATATCTCCAGATAGTCTGAAGGTTCCTCCTGAGTATCTCTGATGTCTGATTTTTCCTTAGGCCACAGAAGGCACTGATTAAATTGCCATTTGACAAATGAATTTATTTATGAATATGTGACTGATGGAACTCTGAGAAAGTAGAGGTAGTTGATTTACAATTCAATAGGCTAATATCAGGAAAATATAAATCTGAATCAAATCTCCCCAACCCAGGAGTATTCAAATTAGCAACAGTTTCTTAAGGGAATTGATGAATTGTTCTGTAAATATACCACAGAAAGGACTTGAGACTGTCCTCTGAAGAGCAATGTATCAGAGGAATATAGAAGCACTTAAATCATAAATTGAAAGACTTTTCTAACTACAAGAAAAATTAAGTTGGCTGCCACTCTGAGGAATAGTAAGTAAACTAATAGGGGACGTCTAATGGATCTAATCATATACTTAATAAATAACATCTGGCAGAACCATGCAGAAACTAATGAGGCCCCTCCCCGTTCTTTCCTGTGGTCCCAATTTTTGCTAAATCCTTTTGTTAATCATACCAAATAGGCATAGAATTTTCTTTCACCCCCAAATATGCCTGAAAGCACCCCAGGGTGATGGATGTCCACCCATGGGCTGTTAGCAAGAGATTTGGCTTTGTGTAAACAACAGTCCTTTACTTTACCATTTCAATGGTAATACTTCCTAAAATAATATTTAAAAGTCTGCTCGGAAAATACATAAAATAGAAATAGACACAGAAATTACATAAAATAGAAACAGACACAGAAATTACATAAAATAGAAATAGACACAGAGATTAAATTTACCACTATAAAACTTAGGTCTGCAAAAACCGTACATGGGTGATAAGTACAACTATTTTACAGACTGCGGATAGAAGATTAACACAACTTAACTCACCTAGCCATCTGCAGATGCTTTTTCCTGAGAATAATGAGAGTAACAAGCAGCAGTCCGATTAAAAGTGTGCTGAGGAGGGCCAGCACGGAGATCACCACCACGTTGGGATTCACCTCTGTAACTAAAGAGATAAGCCACACGTTTTTTAAAATGTATTTTTTATTTCAGATTCATATGAGGGTAAAAACAATTAGTTTCCATTGTTTGCATTTTTTAGCTGAAGTCCAAGTTGTAGTTGAGCCCTCCACCCTTACAAAATGCCCATTAGGGCTGGGCACCCATAGCTAAATGGTTAGAGTGCCTGCCCTGTGCACCAGGGGTGGCGAGTTTGAACCCAGCCAGGGCCTGCTAAATAAAGAAACAAAACAAACAAACAAAAAAACCGTAATGCCCATTAGATGAGAGCTTACCAATCCCCTTTTTGCCTCTCCCTCTCCTCCCTCACACATTATTACAGGATCTAGTATATGGTAACTAAAAGAACCATTCATTGATTTACATCTAATCTTAAGAGTGGCGAATTTATGGTGATAACAATAACAGTAACAGCCATGTTTCCCCAAGCCCATAATGAACTCTTCCTGGTCAACTATAACTTGATAAACTAGGCTGATAAACAGTATTCAGGTGCCTATAACAAGCTATAACATTTTAAAAGTCTACAACATCCAGGGAATGTTCTTATAAAGGAAAACTAAAGAATAAAGAATGCCTATGCCATAGTTTAAATCCATTTGAAAATTACAAATATGGATGCATTTCCATGTATTATCATTGTTTAACATTTTCAGAAGCTTTTAGAGTGTGGGTCTTATTGTATGCCCACGATGTTAAAGTCAGAAAGCACAAATGTGTACTTTGCTCACAACTAATAATGCATATGAAAAGGCATTAGCAAGCCGCCATCTGCCGTAGCACTTAACACATGTCCAGAAGCAGGCATTCTGATGATCCGTAGCCATATGTTTAGAGGTTTTCCATCTGCAGGACTCAATACATTAAACCTATTAATGGGTCGTAGGGCCCTTGGGAACAGGGGTTGTGTCCTTTTTGTAAACTTTATATAATAACAGGGCCTATGATGGCATGTATGCATTATCTGTTTCTCCACACTAACATGGAAGGCCAAGATAGCAGGGGTAGGAATATGTTAAGTGTCTTGTATAAACTTTTCAAAGTGGGCCAGAGAAGACAGATGCCATCCTTTGCATTCATCATAAAAATCACAGAACTGAACAGCACATATGATCCCTAAGGTCTTAGGTATTTGCCACTTCCTATCTGGGTCAGGTGGGTTCCAATGTGTAGGCAGAGTGCTTGACCAGAAAGAACAATAGACTCATGGTCAAAAGAGCTTAATCAAGTTCAATTGACTGCGAACTGTCATATGAAGAAGCCATTTTATCTACCTATGGGATTCATTTTCCTCACTTGCACAGAAGTTTAATAATATCAATTGTAGCACAGGTTGCTGTGGAGATAACCAGGAATGAAGTACAATGAAGTACAGTTGACCTTTGAACAACATGGGTTTGAAGTGTGCAGGTCCACATACATGAAGATTTTCTTCCACTTCTGCCACCCCTGAGACAGCAAGTCTAACCCTTCCTCATCCTCCTTCCCTTTCTCCTCCTGTTCCTCAGCACATTCAACTTGCAGATAACAAAGATGAAGACCTTTATGACGATTCACTGTCATTTAAGGAATGGTAAATCTATTTTCTCTTCTTTATGATTTTCTTAACATTTTCTTTTCTCTGGCTTACTTTATTGTAAAGAGAACAGTATATAATACATACAACACACCAAAATGTATTAATTGACTGTTATTGGTGAGGCCTCCAGTCAACAATAGGCCATTAGCAGGTAAGTTTTGGAGGAATCAAAGTTATATGTAGATTCTCTCCTGCAGTAGGGGTTAGTGCCTCTAATCCCTGCATTGTTCTAGGATCAACTATATACTTAAAAAGCACTCAAGGGTGAGTTCAAAGACCAGATTCCATGAATGTGTATAATTACCCATTGTTGAGACAGCTATGAATGTGGGAACGCTAGGGCTGTCGTGGCTAAAGCTGGTGACACTGCAGTTGTAGGCAGTGGCAGGAAGGAGACTGGAGATGGTCACAACGTGCGAAGAAACAGCAACCGGTTCCTGGAGATGAGGGAAATAGGTATTTTAGGTTATCATTATCTATTTTTTAAAGATTATTTTTCATAGCTGAGTAGGTAATATATGAGAAGAGTAAAAAATTTAAAAGATAAAAAAGAATAGCCATGAGAAATGTTTTCTTGTTTCCCTACTCCCCATCTACTCAATTCTCTTCCATGGAAGCAGCCATTGTTATTAGGTATTCTTTTCTTTCCATATATATTTTATGGATATACAAACAAATAAGATATAGCTAAAAAACCTGAGTGATGCCATATTTTATACATCATTCTGTTTATATTTTACTTTAGTTATCAGTATCTTTTGGTGCTCTTTCCATACCGGTTTTATTCTTTATAAGGGCTGTATAGAAATTCATTGCAAGGCCACATAGTACTTTATTATTTAACCAGCTTCCTATTGGTGCACATTTAAGTAGTCTCTGATAATTTTGCTACTCCAGTCAATGCTATAGTGTACATCATTTCACATATATTAGAATATATTTTATATATATATATATATAAACAACACTCATTTAATGTATGTATATGTGTTATATACACACATGCTCACACAAAACCTATGTGTATATGTATGTGTAGGCATACATACATATACATACATTCATATATTCTATGTCAGGGTCAAATTTTTTGAATTCGGTCAAAAAGTATACATTTTTCATGTTGAAAGCTATTAAAAAAATAGTCCTCCATGGACATTTTCCTGGTTACCCACTTATAACATTAATGCATGATGATGCCTATTTCTTAACATTCTTTCCAACACAGTATATCTGCAAATCCCAAGCTTTTCCAATATTATTAGTGAAAATTACATCTTGCAGTTTTCTTTTGTATTTCTTTTTTACCATGATTGAAGTTGTTCAATTTTTCATAGGTTCAAGAGCCTTTGTTTTGGGTCATTGGTCTTTACCTTTTTGACTTGTAACCGTTCTTTATATGTTAAGGACACTACCTCTTGGTCTCTATCCTCAGCTTTAATAGAGCATCTACCTAAGACATTGCAAACTTGTATGCTCAGAAACACTTAATATTAACCTATTCTTAAGTTAAACTAGTTGCTAACTTGGTGGACCCATTGCCAGACTAGTCACAGCATAACAGTTTTTCTAAACAAGATTCTGGAACAACCTACCTAAAGAGATGCAAGTCATGAGCTCTTATTTTCCATTCTCATCTCTTACACTTCTAAACAAGAATGATTCTAAGGAAAGAAAGACTTTTGCTAACAGGAATCTGTCTAGTAAGTATCTGACTACCCATTGTTTTCTTAAAGAAAGACACCATTGTAGTTACAGAGAAGCAAGTCCATTATAGGCAGAGAAGTTACTGTCAAAAAAGACAGTGAAAAGACTCAGCTGTTCAGCACAAATCAAAGAGATGTGTTTGTGGATAGAATCTCAAAAGGAGAAAGGAAAGCAAATTATCTTAACATGCAGTATGAAAAGATTTATACTCCTAGAAACCCTTTCTTCTTCTCAATCACATGAATTACTATTTAAATAGCATCAATTATTCATGCTTGTAGAATTAGATTATCCCCTGTATTATGTGGAGTCCTTCACAAACTTACCCTTTTCCTTCTATCTCTGGCTGTGAAATACTTTTTCTCAGCTCCTGGTTCGTCTAAACTTTAGCTGTAGCAATACCTTTCTTCCAACCTTCATTTTCCAGCAAAATGATCCTCCTTACTGACGGGAGATGTGTGTTTCTTTTAAATTCTCTGTGTAATATGTAGCTCTCTTGTGACATCTATACTTATTTCAACACTTGTCTAACATGTGCAACTGTATCAAAATGTTCTGAAGGCAAATATTGATTGGACCATTTTTGTTCTATACAGTGCCTTTCAAATAATTGGCAATGGGTCCACAGTGGTTAAATTGCATTTTACATGGTTGAGTCTTTATTTCCTTGATCAATTTAATGGCCTATTTTTTAATCCCTTTGTATGTGGGTAAAAATTAGGCACAAAAGATAAACACAAAGATAAAAGTTTCGATCACAGAGTCAATAGACAGTTTCCATTTTCTTAGTTCAAAGAAATAGAATATATTTATGATACTCAGATAATTAGCCTTAATGAAAATTAACTGAGAAAAGGAAAATAAAAAATGCCTGATACCTGGAGTTTGGTTTCCCGACTAGAGCCAACTTGCTGACAAAAAACTTCGAAGAAATCAGCCACTCCCTCTTCCACCCACAGCAAAGTCACTGAAGTCTGGGTTTTGTTCACTGCAAAGAGTGACTTTGGAGGAGCTGGTTCTGAGCAAAGAAAAAGTTAAAAAAAATAAATTAATTTAATTAAATGTACTCCTTCTTCTTTCACTCATAAGCAGGTGAAATGTCTCCCAACCACACTGAGGCGGTTAAAAGCACCACAAATAGCTTACTTTGCTTTCAAATATGTCCTTTCACAAAGATAGTCCTCTAACTTGGAAGGCCGAATATTTTGCCTTTTTATCCCCTCTTTCTTTTTATACTTCTCTTTTTGGAACACTTCTGCTTTCTACTTCAGCTTTATCATAGACACAATCTATTAATAGTTTTTGTGTCATCTACACTGGAGTTAGCATTGCCTGGACAATATAGAACTTTCTGGATGAGAAACAAAAATCTTGCACTCAAAAAAAGGCTGAGCAAAATGAACTCGGTATTCTGCCTTCTAACGGAGAGATGCACTCTGGTGCTCAGGCAGCAACCCAGCTTCCTTTTTCTGGAGACTATTTGGGCTAATTCAGCCAGAGGACTGGCTTCTTGAAAGTTTAGTTAAAATTAAAAGGGATAAATCTGAACAGATGATATGACTTTTTAGGGAAAGGATTGATAGAAAGGGACCGGATAATTAAAACATTAGAGATACATTTTTTATCTTAGACATTTTATCTTGGTCAATAACTTAATCCACTAGTCCAGAAATCATGCTGTGAGTGACTCTCACTTATTTCCAACAATTGAGTCACTGGATTTGTTCATTTGAGACCAAACTCCTGCATGTTCTCCAGTTTCAATTAAGTGGCCTAAAGTCTCCTTCTCCATTCCTGAATCTTTCCCAGTCTTCTGCCTGTGACTTCATCCCATGGATGTGGCCTTTTCCAGTTTGCAAACTGCTGCGCCTGCATTCAAGGTCGTAAGCTGGGGTCCCTGTTCCCTGCTCTCAGAACTTCTTGACACTGTTTGTTCAGACATATTACATTTTGCCGGCAGATTCACATAAGAGCATCTTCTGCCCTGTGTCCCTGTCAGACAGTTACCCATCATTCACTGCTTGATATTTGGATGTCTTTACATTTTCTGTCCTCACTCTCCCAACTTTGATCTCCAATTCTTGAATTTTAGCACTGTGTGAAAAAGTTCTATTGGCCATTCCATTGCTTTGGCAGGTATATGTCTTTGTGTGGGAAGGTTTGGAGCTTCTTTCTAGAAAATAATCATCATGACCCTGTCCAGAGCCAAGAAGTAGTCAAAATCATTCTTGACATGATTTATTCCAGATAACCCAAATGTGTGTCCAACTTAGAAGAAGCAGGCTTCTTCCCAGAGGCAACTTGACAAGGTTAGGCAGAAGAGTTGAAGGAGAAAAGACATGAGTTAGTCTTGGGCAACCAAAATTCACAGTAGATGTCAGGACCCCTTATCACTTGCAATGAACTGTCGACTCATCAGACATCGTATTATCTCACTTCTCCTCCGAGGAAGACTGCTGATGAAACCACAGGTCAGTTTTCACTTCCCACACCCTTCCTAATTGCCTTTGCTAATAGGATTAGGTGTTGTGGAATAAGCTGTTCAGTGATTCTGACTCTGCTTCCATGGAAGCAAGTGTGAGGTTCTGTGGGGGCAGAAATGAATGTTTTGTTTAGGTAAGCCTGTCTTTTTCTTTTTTAGAAATACACACTACAGAATGGTTTCCCAGAGTGAATTGCTCTGTCTATACTCAGAATCCTGAAGACATCTATCTTTTTCCTCTTGGTGGGTAGATAAAATCAATTTAGCTATCCAATATGAACATGGCCTGAATCCTAATATCTGGATCCAACATTTTTCACCTACATTTTTTTTTACTCACCTTGTGAACATCTTACTATTACCTCAAACTCCAAACTGAGCCTGGCGCCACCCCCTTTTTACAAATCAATTCAGGTTTTTCTTTTACTTTCCAACTGTAGGAACAGTAGTTGGAAAAGCAGAATTGATTTGTGGCACCAAATGCATCATGAATGATACTAGCTAAGCCAATGATGTTGAGGCTTTTCTCTTACGTCTCAGTCCAAGGCAGCAATTTTGAAAATTCCTTTTATTTTTCCCTTTAATCTATTTTAAATTATATTACATGTCCAGACTTTTGTCATCACACTCATTGATCATTACAAAAGTTCCATACCTTGTTTCCCTGGCTCTAATTAGTTCTTTCTTTGTGTTATCAACGATGGCTTAAATGATCTTAAAATTCTACTTCGTTCATGTTAAACCCTATCTGTGCAGTATCTACTGCATCCCATATGTGCCAGGTTTTTAATATATTACTTGAATTAGCTACATCTACCCATTAAGCTTCACTTGTATGCCTACTGCACAGGCAGGCTGCCCCTTGAGAAGGCCAGTCTTCTCCCTGACTTTCAGACAAGTGGGGCTTTTTCCCAGCTGTGTGCTGCTGCTCTGTAAGTATATTCAGTCTAAGGTCAAGGAAAAGCCTGACTTCCTCCTTGAAGCCTTACCTGACGACTTTGTCTTTCTGATTTTCCTTAGCCCTTAACTATTTCCTGCTTGATCTCTTGTCAGCAAAGTCCTGATTTTGCAGGATCCTAATAGATTCTTTAAGAACAGGGGCCTTATGTTGTATTATTTTGTTTCCATCTCAAACTAGCCACCTCTGTATATCTTATCTATTGACTGATTTAAAACATGAATTAAGAGTCACCAGCCAGAAGAGCAGAACCCAAGCATCAGTCAAGACCAGACATACTGGGATTGAATTTTTATGTGCTCTGCCATTTTTATGAAGATCATGTTGTTAAATCATAAAATTTCAGTGGCCGAGTCAAAGACTGTTGTGAATTATAATAACTGCTCTCAGTGGTCCCAGGAAGATGCCATGTACGCTAGAGTAGGGCTTTCTTTTGCTTGGGATGACATGTGGCTCTAAGTAATAAATAAGGACTTCAGAAAAATCTTCAAAAGGTTTGGGGGCTCTAAGAGCCATGAAAATACACACTTTTCTTTTCAGGTAGAATATGGGGGCAATAAATTATTTTAAGGCCACTGCACCTGTTATGACTGCACTCTTTTCTGAAAGACATATCACATCAGCTTTGTAGTCCACGAGTCACATCACAAATCATCTGCCTGGGGACTGTTTGGGATCCTTGTAAAACGTGTATTTCTCTAAATAAACCAGGCAGAAATTTCACTCTGGTATCCAAAAGGAAGCAAAGAAACTTATTGTAATAAGATTTTACAAGGGAAGGTATAATTAGATTGGGAGGGGCTTACAATTAAATTTCACTACTCAAAACAACCACTGTCCTAGGGAATGTGTTAAAATGTCAGAATGACACAGCAACTACCCACAGAGAGCTTCTGAGCACTTGAAATGTGGCTAGTCCAAATGGAGAGTTGCTGGACGTGTAAAATACAGACTGGATTTTGAAGACCTTGTATTAAAAAAAAAAAAAACTCAGTAAAAATTCTTCATATTCATTACATGTTAGAAGAATGCTACTTTGTATACATTTGGTTAAATAAAGTATATTGAACTCAATTTCATCTGTTTACTTTTCTAATTTTTTTTTTTGTTTTGTTTTTTGTTTTGAGTCTCACTTTGTTGCCCTCAGTAGAGTGCATGGAGTCATAGCTCACAGCAATCTCAAACTCTTGGGGCTCAAGCTATTCTCTTGCCTCAGTCTCTCGAGTAGCTGGGACTACAGGAGCCCAAAACATGCGTGGCTATTTTTAGCAACGGGGTCTCTCTCCCTGGCTCAGGCTGGTCTCAAACACGTGAGCTGAGGCAATCCACCCACCTTGGCTTCCCAGAGTGCTAGGATTACAGGAGTGAGCCACCGCGCCTGGCCTATTTTTTCTAATTTTTAATGTGTCTACTAGAAAATTTAAAATTGCATATGTGGCTCTTGTTATGTTTCAATTGGATAGTATCAGGTTAAAAACATTTCTTCTTGTTAGCAGAGCAGAAGTTTGGAAATTATTGGCAGAGGCTGGTTGGAGGGGCCCCACATCTCCTAAGAAGGCAAGGTCAGCTTGGCTCCTCAGCTAGGATGGGGTTGGGAGCCTGCAGGCTTCTCATTTCAAGATTGTTCTTATATAAGCTCCAGAGAAGGCAAGAAAAGCTTCTTAGTCTCTCCTGCACCACTGGTTATCACTTTTCATCTCTCTCACTGACATTTTAAATCTCAACTTCTTCAAGGTTCCCATGCTCCAAACTGGGAAATTCCTCTTTGTTTAAAATAATTTCAGAGTCTGTGATACTTGATGTGAGTCCCTACATACATGGGTAAAGGGGACAAGCATACTCTGTTTAGGAGAACAAGATAGACACATAGCCTTGCATGCTTCTATATGCCCTCTACAAGCTCTCTAACATTGCCGGTAGCTAGTTGGCCCACCCCCTTTACTTTTCCTCTCTCATTCATTGCCTCTTCAGGTTTGGGCTAGAAATCCATCTAATTTTATAAGAAAATCAAATACCATGCACAGAACCGGGGCAGACTGGAAGGCTCTAGTGCTTTCTCTACCATTTAATTTAGATTGGATTATCAGAGGCTCAAACTGTTACCTAGAATCTCCAGGGAGTGAAAATGACCTTCGTGAAGTATGAGCTAGTGTCTGATTGTTATTCTGTGCTCTGGCAGCAAATCTTTTACTTTCTCGGGAATTGCAAAAGGACTAGTCAGGTGTAATATTTAGCCTTGGAGCAGAATGTAATGTGTTTGTCTAAAATCCAGCTTTCTCTGGTAGGTATTGCACTATTTCTTATTTTAATGTGAGCCATTCATCTGGATGTCGATAGCATAATGTTTATGGGGCCAAGAAGGTATTCATAAGGACCAGCTAGTTTCATTCTGTTTGTATTTTATACTTCTAAGATTGGTGAGTCATTTTACACATGTCTGACATGGTAATAAGGGAAATTCAGCAGAAAAGTACGGTAGCACTTTGGGAGGCCAAGGTGGGTGGATTGCTTGAGCTTACAAGTTTGAGACCAGCCTGAGCAAGAGTGAGACCCCCGTCTCTACTAAAAATGAAAAACTGAGGGGTGGTGCCTATGGCTCAGGGAATAGGGCACCGGCCCCATATACCAAGGGTGGCAGGTTCAAATACAGCCCTGGCTGAACTGCAACAAAAAAAAGTAGCCGGGTGTTGTGGCAGGCACCTGTAGTCCCAGCTACTCTGAAGGCTGAGGCAAAAGAATTGCCTAAGCCCAGGAACTAGAGACTGCTGTGAGCTGTGTGATGTCACAGCACTCTACTGAGGGCGATAAAATAAGACTCTGTTTCTACAAAAAAAAAAAAAAAGAAAGAAAGAACGAAAGAAAGAAAGAAAGAAATGAAAAACTGAAGCAAGAGGATCACTTCAGCCCAAAGTCTGAGGTTGCTATGAGCTATGACACCTCAGCACTCTATCAAGGGTGACAGACTGAGGCTCTATCTCAAAAAAAGAAAAAAAAAAAAAAAAAAGAAAGGAAAGAAAAGAAAAGCACTGTAAAAAATCATGTCAACCCATGATTGACATGAAAAAATCTATTTCTAATCTTCATTCACGGACAACAAGTTTTCTAGTATCCTCTTTGTGTACAAAGGATGATCCTTCTCTTGTAGATGAAAGAAAGTCTTTAAAATTTATTTTGACTTTTTTCAGCTGAAGCAATTCTACTTTTAAGGAGTGTACATCACTGACATTCAACTTGGCCAAAGAAAATAAGGAGTGTAGGCTGCACAAATTAAGTTCAAGTTGGTGAAAAAAAATCTGCAGAAGAAAGCATGCTTTGAAAGGGAAGAAACAAGAGGTAGAAAAATTATTCAGGATGAGTTGAGATTGATATGCAATAAAATTAAGAAGAGGAGTATGTATTTATGGTAAACAACACAGCCCTTGGTTTGACCTGAAGTTTATTAGGCTTTTTCTCATCAACTTAGAGAGGTTTTTTTTTTTTTTTCTAGGTACATTTAAATAAGTAATTTCAACATTTTAAAACAATGCAGGGAAATCTAAAAAGCATTCAGGCAAATATTTAGCATCTGAAAATGCATTATATTAGACTTAGGCTTTTTTTTCACATATAAAACATAAAATTTTCTCAGAAATTAGACATATTTGTCATTTTCATTACTTTAAAAACACATTCTTTATGGCTTAATGATAGCAAATATAACATCCCTTTTTGTGAATCATTGGATAGGTTTATAGTTTTATCAGCTTAGGCAATTTCTAAAGATTAATAGAGTTTTTCAGAGAAAGTTCTTATTTAACATTACTTAGTTTCACAATAGAATATCCTACTTCTTCCTTTTCATGATCCGTGATTTAGGAATATGTGTATTTACTTAGAATTTTTATTTGGTTAGGAGCTATATATTGCAAAATTTTAAGAAAGAAAAATCACTATTTTCATTGTGTGATTAACTTGTTGCCTTTACTCTGAGCTCAGGAATGAACTAAATTCTAAAACTTGAAGCAAACTATGCAGCCTTAAAGAAAGATGGAGACTTTACCTCTTTCATGTTTACATGGATGAAGCTGGAACATATTCTTCTTAGCAAAGTATCCCAGGAATGGAAGAAAAAGTATCCAATGTACTCAGCCCTACTATGAAGCTAAATTCTAGCTTTCACATGAAGGCTATAACCCAACTATACCACAAGACTATGAGGAAAGGACCAAGGAAGGGGAAGGGAGGGGGGAGGTTAGTGTGGAGGGAGGGTAATGGGTGGGACCACACCTACAGTGTATCTTAGAATGGGAACAGGTGAAACTTACTAAAGGCAGAATACAAATGTCTACATAAAATAACTAAGAAAATGCCATGAAGGCTGCGTTGAACAGTTTGATGAGAATATTTTAGATTGTATATGAAACCAGCACATTGTACCCCCTTTTTGCACTAATGTACACAGCTATGATTTAACAATAAAAAAAAACCAACCATAATTACCATTGTGGTGATGCATATACGTAGTAAGAAGGGCCTTTTGGAAGTGATTAAATCATGAGGACTTCACCCTCACAAGTGGCATCAGTGCTCTTCTAAAAGAGGCTTCAGAGGTCTGCCTGTCCCTTCCTCTCTGTCCTGCTGCCAGGTGAGAACACAGCTCTCACCCCGTGATGCCCTGTGAGGGCACCAAGAAGCACCATCTGAGAAGGAGTGACAGATGCTGTAAGCAGCTTGCAGTCAAATGCATCAGAGTAAAATTCATGAAAATGCGTGTGAGTGCATCTGTGGGTATGAATATGCGTAGTGCTAGGGAAAATACAAATTTAAAACAAAAGTCTTAATACTCCTGATTGAGGAGAAGGGAAGAAACTTCCTTCTTCCCTTTTCCAAAAACATGTACTTTATAGAATGTTTAAGTTGCTCCTCTGGCTCTTTGAAATGTATATAAATAATTTTAAAAGTTAAACACACCTCACCTCTTTTCATCTTTATGATCCAGGAATGTTTTGTTTGTTTGTTTGTTTGTTTTGTTTTGCTTTGATTTGTTTTTTTTCTCACAGAACCACCTTCCTCAAATGTAATCAAGAAAGAGAGTGTCTTTATCTCATAGATTTTGAGGTAGGGCAGGAGCCTAATTTTGGTGGTAACCTACCTCCACCATTGTAAAACTATTTATTACAATAAAGTTTATTTTTCCTTTGGGTAAAGCCAACTAGCTAACATCGATAGTCTCCCCCATTATCAAGTGATTTTAGAATGAACTAGATGTTAGAAGCAGTGCTGCCAAGTTCTCTTAATTGAAGACCACTTGTTATCTGGAGAACAAGTGTGTAATGGATTGTATCTGCTTGGCTGTACGAAAGCATGCGATTTCTTTCAGTCTAGGCAATCTCCTAATAATTTGCCTGTCATGTACCATATTCTGATTTAACACTTAATTAACAATAAAGTTGTTTTTTAATTTTTTTTTTTAAATATGGACCTACGCTAAAGATTCCTCCCTGTGGCACATTTATGTGAGGACATATGAGGGCACCACCTGGCTCTTCACATCCACTTAGGGGAATTGGAGCTTGAGTAATCAGTATGATTAGAGAGCTATTTGTACGACTATTTCAATGGAGGAAACATAACCATATCAATTGGTGTGTGTATGTATATATGTGCATAAACATATACATATATGCATACATATAAATGAAAGGTTATGAGTGAATTGTAACCTCTCTTAGGCAGAAATAACAACAGAGAGAATAAGAAAGCAGGATTTTCCTGATATACTCTATGCTCCAAATTAGACTTTGTAGGCTGTGGGTGCCAGTTCCTGGACCTGCAGTCAATGGTATAGCTCTAGTAGCCCATTCCAGACTATCTCACTGGAATAAGTGAGATATTCAGTAAGAAGATGAATCAAGCATTCTTAGTTAGTCAGGGCAACAATACTGAATGCTCAAGTGGGTATAACCCCATTAGTAGTTTCACGTAACTCTATCTTACATTTTAGCTTTAGTCATTTACAATTATCTCTTGCAGTGCTGACATGTTACAGAAGGGAAAACAATACAAAGGTTAATAACTCAGTGAAGTTCAGCATAACTTTACTACACTCAGTGGGTAAATCATATTAATATTTTAATGGGTAGCTAGGTATTATAAAGAAAAGGAAAATGGTGATGATATGATTACCTATGGAAGAAATCCTGCTAAACCTCTCAATGTTCCCACAAAATGTCAATAAAAAAATACTTACATTCTAGTTTAGGAAGCAAATGTTGAATATTGGGATGAAAATGTGTCAAATGGTTTATGAAGCTAGTATATGATGCCCCATGATCATATCAATGTACACAGCTATGATTTAATAAAAAAAAAAAAAAAAAAGAGAAATGGAAGGAGGGAGGTGGTGGGGGAGTCACTTGTGTGACACACCTTTTGGGGCAGGACAATTATGAGAGGGACTTTACCTAACAAATGAAAACAGTGTAACTTGGCTCTTTGTACCCTCAATGATTCCCCAACAA